>PVLD010004368.1:0-126279 GCA_004027595.1 Dinomys branickii
ATCTCTTCCCAAGGTGAGAGTCCAAGGATATAGATAAACCCAGGAGTACAGTTATTATCACAGGGAAGATGACTGATTGAGTGGTAGGGCAACGGAGATGAGGGAGGAGAAAAATTGAATGATCAAATGGGCCATCATCTGTGTAACTGAGTAACAAAGGTGAAGGTAACATTATGTAGGACAGCATCCAGAGCTAATTGCTTCTATGTTCTCTATAATTCTGTATTTCCTCAATCGTTTTTGTATTAACAGAAGTGAAGATAACTTTATATTATACAGCATCCAGTGCAAATTCCCTACTATCTTCTCTTTAATTTGGTATTTCCTTTAATGTTTTTGTGTTAACTAATGTGAAGATAACTATGTAATACAACATCCAGTGCCAATTCCCTACTATATTCTGTATAACTTCGTATTTTCTGTATTGTTTATGGCTTTTCTGGTTCATATGTCTCCATTCTTTTGTCTTTAAAATAAAATAAAAAAAAATACAACCAGAAGCCAAGGCTGGAACTTGGGCATCTGTGGCTTTTGGTGATGTCCCAACCCTGCTCTCCTTTACCTGGACAATGCTGGAGTCAGGTGTACCTGAGCCACTACCATGCAATTGCAGTCCCAGGGCCTTACCCCTGAAGATACCTTTGTGCCCTTCTGTCTTGGCAGACCCTCTCAGGTCTTCCTCACTGCTGTCTGCTGACAGGTGGCAGGAACGGGGATTCTCGTCATCAACTCCACACCTACCTGGCTGTGTGACCTGGGCAAGTTTTTCCCCCCTCACTGGGCCTCATTTTCCTCATCTGTAAACTGGTGATTATAATAGTAATTCAGTACACAGTCATTGAGGGCCTGCAGTGGGAGGATGTGCTAGAAGCTGGGGTTAAAAAAGGGAATAAGACTGTCCCCGTGCACACAGTAGGTGCTCAGTGCAGGATTTGTATGACTTGCTGCCAGCAGCCCGTCTGGCCTGCTGCATGGTGACTTTCTCAAGGACTTTGCTGTTGACCATTAAGTGTCTTTGTCCCTAAAAGACATGCAGATGGCTTCTTTCATGTGTCACAGACTGCTGGGGCTCCGGAAGAGTAGGCCAAGTGGTTGGTATCTTCCCCTAGTTTTAGCAGGTGGAGTTAGCTGGAGTGGGGTTGGTGGGCCAGGAAGGTTGGGAGATTGACACCCAAGGAGTTGGGAGGAGCAGAGATTGGCAGATGCTCCCCCTCAGGAATGTGGAGCAAGCCCCTATTCATCCCTGATGATGAGAGCTACAGACCACCTCCTCTGTGCAGCCTTCCTTGATTTCTTCATAAAACGCATTCTTCAAAATTAGTAAATGGAGTCAGGAATGGTGCAATCCAAGCACTCTGGGAGGCTGAAGCAGGAGGATCGCAAATTCAAGCCCAGTGTGGGCAACTCAGATCCCCTATAACCATAAGCGAAGTCGTTTTTGTAACTGTTCCCTCCTCTGTAAAAATGGGCGATTGCCATGTTTGCCTCCCAGGGATCAGAGGGTTTAATTTGTTGAAAGCTAGCGCACAGGGCCTGGTATGGACCGAAGACAGGATCCCCTGAAAGTCGCATACTACACACCCTTTCTTTAACCCTTTGTGTCACCATAGGTAGTGTGTGCGAGGCGGCAGGGGGACACAGTGGGTTTCTTTGGAGACCATCCATTGAGAAAGTAGCCTACATGGGCTGGAAGATAGGTCGGGGACCCTGGCCAACTGCAACCAAATTCTTAGGCCGCCTTCACTGACGTGTACACTCTTCTCTGCCTCCTACATAAAGTCCCTTCTTTCTGCCACTAATTCTGCGACTTTCCCGTTTGGGAGGCGGGTCTCTGGGCGGGAGATGGGGAGTCCTCCGGCCCAAGGCGGGAGGGGGGGGGAAGGGGACTCCGGCCCAGGGTAAGAGCCATGGCCTACTGTAAGGAGGGGCATCAGAGTCTCTGGGAATCTCCAGAAACGGGAGCGGAGACGGAGGAGTCCTTAAAGTGTCCAGTAGACCACGAGTGAGTTAGAGAAGAGAGTGGTCGAAACAGAGTGGTGGGCGGGCTTCCCTAGCCCGGGGGCGGAACCCGGGGAGGGGCGTGACCTCCCGAGAGGGGCGTTGCTTTACCGACTAGGCTAAACCGCAAGGGGCGGAGCCGAGGTGTAGCAGCGCTTCCCGTGGGGGCGGAGCTAACGGGGCGGGGCATCGGGACAGGGGGAGGAGCGTAGCGGTTCGCGCTCATCCCCCTCCCCCCGGCCCCCGGTGTCCCCGTGACGAGGCATCGCGGAGCAGCCGCGGGCCGGGCCTATCCCGCCGCAACGGTCCCGGGGCCGAGCGGGGGCAAGGCGGGGAGGGAGCAGCACCGAGCGGGGCGCGGAGCGCGGCCAGGTGAGGCCGCCTGGGCGCAGGGGGCGGGGGCTGCGCCGAACGGGCGCGGGGGGCGTGTTTGCGTGTCTGGCGGTGGCGCGGGGAGTGGGTCCGAGGCCGGCGCCTGTAGCTGTTTGCGTGTGCGCGGGTCTGGGGTGGGCTCTGCGCGGGTGCGGGTCCGGGCACTGCCGCGGGCTCCGGGCGTGCGGGGTTGCGTGTGCGCGCGTCTGTGTGTATCTGCGTATGCCCTCGGCTGTTTTCCTGCCAGCCCGGAGCGCGGGGCGCCGGCCTGCCGGGCGCAGTCCCTTCAGCCTCGGGATGTTTTCCAAACAGGCTGCCTGCGGGAGACCGGCTCTGCTGCAGCCTGAACCCGTGGGGAGCGCCGCCCCCCACAGGCCTCAGGAGACCCAGGCAGCCTGAGAACCGCAGACAGACACCTGCGGGTGGGAGGGAGGGGCGCTGACCCATGTGCGATCCCGAAGCCTGCCCGCAGGGTGAGGCCATGATGGGGAGACTGAGGCAGAGGGATGTCGAAATGGAGGCAGGCAAAGAGTCGCAGGAAGGGAGGAGGGTGGAAAGAGATGGTGAAAAAGACAGTGCTGGGAGGACAGCGAGTCGCTGAGAAACAGATGGAGGCCTACACCTGCAAAGGGGCAGAAAGATTACAGTGGACGCATTAGAGCCCAAGAACCTGACTGAGTGTAACTTAGACTAAGAGCTTAAACCAGGAACGGAATCCGAGCTTAGGGCGAAGGGCCCCCAACTCCTGAATTGCTCCTGTTCCTAGCACATCCCAGACTGGGATCTTGGTGAGTAAGGAGCCTCTGGCCCCACCAAATGTCCGATCCTCTGATTCTGCCATACCTCCCTCTGTGTTGCAGCTCACACACCTCCCCTCCCTAGTATGAGTTTGGGAGACAGTTTAGGGGTGGCAGAGGTGAATGGTTACCGTAACAATAGAGCCGGTGAACAGCAACTTTAGTCTAGGTACTAGAATTGGGGTAGGGAGGTTTGTGAAGCTCTTTTCTCCTCTGCTGCTCTTTCCAGAATGGTGCTGGAGGGAAACCCTGAAGTGGGGTCCCCCCGAACCTCAGACCTCCAGCATGCCGAGAACAAGGGCTCTTGCTTCCTTTCTTCTCCCGGTGAAGGTGCACAGCCGGGCGAGGAGCCCATCAAGTACGGTGAACTCATCGTCCTGGGGTGAGCCTCCCTGTCCAGGAGGCCCGGGCGCCGGGCACCCGGGGGGCCGGAAGGGGGGCCCCAGCTCCCCCCCCCCGTACTCCCTTCTGCTGCTTGTCCCTCATTATCTTCCCAGCTGAAGGACACAATTGACCAAGCCCACTCCAATTCATAATGATTATTTTATCTTCCCATTTCTTATAAATTTCTTGATCAAATGATGAGAAAAAGGTAACACCAGCTGCCTTTTGTAGAGCGCCGAGTGTGTGTAGTGTGGGGTGAAGAACTCTGGTTCTGCAGCCAAACTGCTTGGTTACAATCCTGCCTCTGCAAGTTGCCAAACTACCCTAGGTCTTGGATTCCCCCTTTTATAAACAAGGATGATAATCCCTACCTCAGAGGGTTGTGAGAAGGAAGGCATGAGGTGACTGCTGCAAAGCACGTAAGACAGCACCCAGCGCATATCACGTGTTCTGGGAGGCAGGCCTGTGCCAAGCCCTTTCACAGACATTTCATTTCAATCTTCACAAAGATGCTGTGAGAAAGGAGGTGAGGAAACCGAGGCTCAGAGAGGGGAAGTGACTGGCCCAAGGGCACACAGCTGGTAAGTGGCAGGGCTGGGATTTGGATCCAGGTCCTTCTTACTCCAGGTCTAGTGTACTGTCACTAAGCCATGGCTCACTCTCACGCTGCAGATGAGACCAGGAGAGAGGAAGCGATGGGAATTGGTAGCTAGGCAGACCTCATCTCATGCTGGTCTTTGCCTGACATGATCCCTGCACCTCCCAAGCAGCTTTTCCCCCAGGCCCACATCTCTGTTCTTCCTCACCCCATCTGTGTCTCCTTTTGGCCTTTCTTCCGTCAGTCTTAAAGGAACGACTTGATAGGCTGTAGTGTCGTGATTACGATTATTAAGGAATAATAATTACTATGCTTTGTTGACTGCTATGTACCATGTGCTTTAAAAAAAATGATACCTAACATTGATCACGGGTTTGCTGTAACTATGGCAAACTCTGTGCCAAGCATTTCTATTATTTATTTATCTTTGTGGGGCTGGGGATAGAACCCAGGGCGTTGTGCATGCTAGGAAAGCACTCTACCACTGAGCCACATCTCTAGCCCATGTGCCAAGCATTTTAACATTTTTATCTCCTCAAAGTAAACCTATGAGATAGATCCTGAGAAGTGAACTCTGGAGGGCATGGGATGAATGAGTCAAGATTCACTGCAGGTACCTCTTGAGTCCTGAGCCTAGGACACCCCCTCCTAATACATGAGAAGAGTTCAAAAGGCAAAAGCAGTGCCCCACTAGGGGTGATTGCGCTATCAAAGCAGGGCTGTGTCTCAAAGGAGGGGCCGGCTTTCTAGGTAAGGGCAAAACCACTGGTGGGAGGTGGGGCTCTGCAGAGCTAAGCATATGGGCCCTCTTGACAGTGTTCTGTCCTGTGCAGAGCAGACACCCCACTCAGGCTGTGTACCTGAACCACTGGGAGAATGCACCGAAGACATATTAACAGACACCCCAAACCTACAGAGTCAGAATCTGCCCAGGTGGGACCAGAGAATCTGGATTTTAACAACTCAGCAAGAGACTGATTCAAGTGATCCTTGTCTGTATCTGCAGTTATTTACCTGGTCACTTCCTGGTTCAAAACCTTCTGTACCACCCCACTGTTTACAGAATAATGTTCTTACGCAGTTGTTCAGCTCCTTTCCACCAACTTCATTTTCCCCTACTGTACTTTTCCACCCAACTCAACATCCCCCCAATCTCAACACAATCTGCCAGCCATGGGGCCTGGGCTCAGAAGAAGCCCTCCATCTCCATCAGTTTTTTTCAAGTCTGGAGTCAGGGAGACCTGAACTCAAATCTGGACTTTTTCACTTTGTAGCCATGAGGCAAGTCATTTTACCTTCCTGAGCCTCGATTTGTCTCAGTTGTAAAATGGGAAGAAAGGCACTTGCTTGGCAGGACATTGCACAGTTCCATTAAGTAATTAATAATGTGAAGGACCGGGCACACAGGCAGTGGTACATGGCAGCAATCAAGGTTATGACTCACCCCGTAGCTGCCTCTCATGATCGTTCCCTCTGGACAAGAGCCTGAAAGGGAAGTGGGAATGTATGGAGATAGTGGAGGCAGTGTGAGGTTTTTCTTTTTCGTTTTGTTCTCTAGCAGTGGTATAATAAGTGATAGTTTGCAATCAGTCCTTTATAGTTCTTCAAGACCGAATATAGGTGTTTCCTCTCCTAGAAACCTGATCCAAGGGCCAGTGGTCCCTTCTGCCTCTGGGTCTGGGAGACGCTTGTGTCTGGGTCATGACAGGTGCTACCTGGGGTCCTTGAGAAGCTGGGGGGTCCCCCTTCGAGGAGGTCACAAACTGATCTGTACTGTAATATATTACTTCTACTGCCCCAGCACTCAGCACCTTTCCAGGCATTCAGAAAGTACCTGGTTAATTGAATGAAAGACCCTTGTTCCATACATGGATTTGCTATTGTAGGGTCTTCTAGCGTTAGGTGTTTCTACCACCTGTCAAGGTAGAATCTGCCCAGAGTTGGCAGTTTTCTCCAAATCTGATCAGGGGCTCATTTTCTCTTTCTCTCTCTCCTCCTGCAACCCTTTCTTCTTAACCCCTATATCCACAGTTACAACGGGTGTCTGGCAAGTGGGGACAAGGGCCGCCGGCGAAGCCGCCTGGCACTGAGCCGCCGGCCACATGCCAATGGAGTGAAGCCAGATGTTATGCACCATATCTCCACGCCACTCATATCCAAGGCAAGCTGCTTATCCCAGTTGATGGGGTGCTGCCCCGGGGCCAAGTCTTCAGTTTTCTCAGACCTACCTGCCCACAGCCCCAGTGGAGCAGGGGAGCCTTCTGTGTCACCACCTCACTGCCTGTTATGCTACCAGACAAATGGCGGTGATGGAAAATCCTTTGCAGTGTGCACAATCCTTTATAATTTATAGAATGTTTCCTTGACCACTAGACCCTATTCATTCATGGAAATGATGAGCATCATTTTAGAGGCAGCTAAAGCTCCAAGAGCAGTATGCGACAGTCATACAGCAGTGGCAAAGGGAAAGCTTTGGCTTTAGAGGATTAGAGTGGAAATCAACTTCTGCTATTTCCAGGTATGTGGCATTAGGCCAGTTCTCTCTAGCCTGTAGTTCCCTTAGCTGTAAAATGAAAATAATAAGCCACTCTTATGGTAACTGCAAGATGAATGTTTTAGAGCACCTGTTACTCAGTTTCCTCTGCAGACCATGGAGCTGCCCTTTCCCAGGAATGGGCTGTGAGTCCTGAGCTTGTTTCCAGCTCAGAAGTTTATACTCATGATTTATCCAGTGGGGGAAATGACTTCTTTCTTTCCATTAGGCACTGAGTAACCGAGGCCAACACAGTATCTCATACACACTGTCCCGGAGCCACTCGGTTATAGTGGAGTATACACATGACAGCGACACAGACATGTTCCAGGTATGTTCGTCGCCTCTACTAGCCTCTGGGCTCTGCAGGCACCTTGGGTGAGGCCGCAGGACTGAAGGCCGTGGGAAGGGTGCTTCAGCGCACTCAGTGTGGTGGACTGCTCTTCAGATGAGGAAGCAGGATGTCCCAGCATGGGCCATTGACAGCATCACACAGCAAGTCAGTGGCCATGTCAAGATTCAAACTCAAGATGATCAGCCAGCAAGAGGCCATATGGCTTCTGAGATTGCAGTGCTGGTGTGAGTCATCATGTCTGGATTCAGATGCCAGCTCTGTTGCCTACCACTGGATAACTGGGCAAGAAATCAGCCATGTCCAACCTGTAGCATGCAGGTTGGGCATGCCTGAGTTATAACTGAAAAAAATTTAAAAATAAAGGAAGTTTTGTTACACACACATACAAGGAGGAGGGGCCGGTTATATATACGTGTAGATGATATTATACATATGTGGCCCAAGACAATTTCTCTTCACCCGTTATGGCCCAGGCAGCCATGCATGTCCAGCTTGCAGGCCACAGGTGGGACACACCACCTGTTTGGGCCTTGGATTCCTCATCTGTAAATGGGACCCATGACAGCACCCCACCCCAAGATTACTAAGGTATTACAGCTGAAATACTTAGCATGTAGTAATTTCTAACTAAGAATTCACTGTTTGTTGCTAGTATTCAGCCTTTCTATATAGTGTCACCTTTTCACTGTTATATCAGCAAAATGGCTAGTTTTTTTGAGTGGGGTGCTTCCTAGAGCTGTATGTAGAGGTAAGAGAAAACAAGAAGCTTCAGACCATGGCTAATTGGACAGAGATCCCACCTGGGAACACAAAGGGCCACAGAAGCTGTGATGGTGCTGCCTCTCCTTGAGGCTTGGCAGCCTTACTGTTTGGTAGCCTGCATGCAAGGCAGCTGCTGGAGCTCTGGGTGGAAGCTGGTAAGGTTCGCCTACACACGTGTAATCCCTGTGCTTGCCCTCCCCTCCCTTGCAGATTGGCCGCTCCACTGAGAACATGATTGACTTTGTGGTAACAGATACATCCCCTGGAGGAAGTGCTGCTGAGGGCCCTTCTGCCCAGAGCACCATTTCTCGCTATGCCTGTCGCATCCTCTGTGACCGCAGGCCACCCTATACTGCCCGCATCTATGCCGCTGGCTTTGACGCCTCCAGCAACATCTTCCTTGGAGTGAGTGAGCCCCCAGACAGGGACCAGCTCTTCATCAGAGTGAGCCGAAGGGGAGGCTGGGAGGTACAGCAGCCTGGAGTGATGGGCCAGCCCACAGCTATCCTAACCATGCCATGCAGGGCTTAGCAGCCCCGTTGGGGCCACCTCTGAACTGAGGGTAGAGGGGAAGCGCCTCTAGCACACAACTTGCTGGGGGCTACTCAGGGATGTGATCTGATCCCTCATATGGTCCCAGGAGCGGGCAGCCAAATGGCGGACCCCTGATGGCCTGATGGATGGGCTGACCACCAATGGGGTCCTGGTGATGCATCCCGCGGGCGGCTTCTCCGAGGACTCAGCCCCGGGTGTCTGGCGGGAGATCTCAGTCTGCGGGAACGTGTACACACTGCGGGACAGCCGCTCAGCCCAGCAGCGGGGGAAGCTGGTAGGTGGCCCACTCTATCTCACATCCCCATCCCTTCCAATCTGCCTGTGCCTGTTCAAACCTGGAGATGATCTGTAGTCCCCGTGCCCAAGGGAGCCCTAGTGAACACTGAGGGAGTCCCAGGCCCAGGAAGTTCTAGACACACCACTTGATGCACAGACAGGAAAGGCCAGCATCCCCAGGAGTAGTTTGCACACTACTGGAGGCCCACAGATATGAAATATAGCCACAAAGATGCACCATGCAGTGCCAAGCAGGTTTGAGCCCGCTGACAACGTAAAAAAAAAAATCACACTCTTAGGAAGGTGACTGTTGGCCCATGTGTGAGCAATTTATATCCTAGAGCAGTGATGATGAATCTTTTAGAGCTTTCAATGATACAAACAGCCAGCTGCTGCATATGTGCCATAGGTGTGCCACCACTGGGCTAGAGTGTTGGCAGTTTGTATCAGGTATGGCATGTTCAAGCAAGTTTAGCTTTGTTATACCCTTACAGCAGGAAAGGTTTCCCTTGGAGTAGTCCTGCCAGTGCCAGCCACTGTTCCAATGACAGAACTAAGGGTGGGATCTGGGAGTGAGTCCTAAAGAGAGGTAGGGCATGGGCCACAAAAAACTCTTCCTAAGTCTGAGCACATCAATTGAGGATGTGCAAAACCTCAGAGGAAAGCAGCTTATCTTTCTAGAGCATTAACTCTACAGATTTTGGAAGCTTTATTTTAAAAACCTATGCACTTGAACTATGATTATGTTTGTTGAACATCTACTATGCGCCAGGTACCATTTCAAGCACTTACACTGATAGATGTACATGGTCTTCATGAGACCTACTTGAAATACCAAGATGTGGACTCCACCTTGAGGATGAGGAAGCTTAGAGGTTAAGCTGCTCTATCAGGGACACTGAGTTACTGAACAGTGAGGTCAGAATTCAAGCACAGGAATTCTGGCTCTAGAGTCCTTCCTGTTAACCAGAACCCCTAGGACAGCTGCTTTGGGCTAAGTGTCTAGCATTCCACATGAGAAGTATGTCCTACCTCTGTGACTATGGGATTGCTTCAGAAAAATTTTGAAAAACCCTGATTTGGTCCAGACCTTGATTTGACAGATGAGGACACACAAGTCCAGGTCCTACTGAGAGTAAGTGACAACATGTGGCTGGGGAGCACCTGTCTGCCCTCCCGCATGGACTCCTGGGGTGCCCTCTGCAGGCAGTGTCAGCGGGATGGATGGGTAGCTTGCCTGGGTGAGGCTGCCTGATGCTGGGGCCTGGGCTTCTTGGGCTAAGGCCCTTCTGCTGCCTCTGGCAGGTGGAAAATGAATCCAACGTGCTGCAAGACGGCTCACTCATCGACCTGTGTGGGGCCACGCTGCTGTGGCGCACTCCGGCAGGGCTACTGCGGGCACCCACGCTGAAGCAGCTGGAGGCCCAGCGGCAGGAGGCAAACGCAGCACGGCCCCAGTGCCCCGTGGGCCTCAGTACCCTGGCCTTTCCCAGTCCAGCCCGGGGCCGCACAGCACCTGACAAGCAGCAACCCTGGGTCTACGTTCGTTGTGGCCACGTCCATGGCTACCATGGCTGGGGCTGCCGGCGGGAGCGAGGCCCCCAGGAGCGCGAGTGTCCTCTCTGCCGCCTTGTGGGGCCCTACGTACCCTTATGGCTTGGCCAGGAGGCTGGCCTCTGCCTGGACCCTGGGCCGCCCAGCCATGCCTTTGCTCCCTGTGGCCATGTCTGCTCTGAGAAGACTGCCCGCTACTGGGCCCAGACACCGCTGCCCCATGGCACCCATGCTTTCCATGCTGCCTGTCCCTTTTGTGGGGCCTGGCTCACTGGTGAACATGGGTGTGTCCGCCTCATTTTTCAGGGGCCACTGGACTAGGCTCTCTGGGACCCTTGCTGCCTCACCTGACTGCCACCAAGGTCTCCCCTCCTGCAGCCCAGATAGAGCTCTGCATGTGGGATTTTACTTGCTGGCACATGGCCACACAGGTTGGACACATTGGATGGGCTGTGTCCCTCTCCCTAACTTGACCCCCAAGGGGGTCCCCAAGATCTCTCATACTGATGGGGCCTTCAACACTAGCTCTGTCCCAAGTTGCTGAAGAGAATCCCAGCTCCTTGCCCCTGCCTTTCCTGGGGTGTCCCACGTCATGCCACCTACACTGTGCCTCTGGGGGAGTGAAGAGGCTATGGTCACTGACCCCCAGCTTAGGCTGACTGCACCCTGAGCCTGCCAACTCAGTACCAGATATTCATCCTTTCTGCTGCTACCCTGGGACCCTGGGTTTCTCTATAAACCTCGCTGCTCAGCTTCCCTCACCGATATGCGTGTGCCGCATGCATGCAATGCCTCCAGCTCCTAGCAAGTGACGGTTGGGTAGCAGGCTGGGACTGGACTGGCATTTGCTTATGTCTGCCATAGGCTGGACTCTGCTGAGTGGACTGTGGGAACACAGAGACAGTCAGGTTCCCTGCCTGTTGGAGTTCCTAGACTAGTGGTGGATGGACCAAATTACCAAATGATAGGTACTTTCATGTGTATTAGGATCAGAGAATCTCAGAAGCTGGACAGCAGTCCTTGCTGGCTGTGGGTAAATGAGCAATGCTTTGTGCAGTAGGTACCATAGGAGCTCAGCCTCCATGGCAGCTCAGGATCCTTCAGGCCCACAGAACAGCCAGGAGTTGACAAAGGAAAGGGGGGGCACATGCTCCAGAGCGTTGGCTCTGACACAAGGGCTACCATCACAACGCCCCCCATATGTCTTGAACCATGCTGATGGTAATAATTACATTCATTGACCACACAACCAGGCCCTGGGCTCTGCTTCAGAGGTTGTGTTGTTTAATCTTCACAGTAATATGGTGGGGCGGTGTCAATTTGCATTCTCAGGAATATGAAGGTGCATGCATTAAGTCACACAGCTAGAAAGTGGCTGGGCCAGGATTTGAACCCACAACTGCCATCAGGTAGCACAGCATGCCCCTCTACATCACATGGGCTTTCCTTTAAGGGGTGGGGTTGAACTGAGTAGCATTTTGACTATCTGTCCCATTGAGAGGCTAGAGAATGGACTGGTAGAGCCCGACCCACCACCACTACCACCTGCTCAGTGCCCAGCCCCATGCAGGATCATACCAAGAGCAAGATCCTGCTTCTCCAGCTCCTGGTCTGAAGAGGGACCTGCTGGAGCTGGCAGTGAGGCTGAGCACCACACGCTGATCCCCATCAGTACCCCCTAATACAGTGGGCCATCAGCCAAACTGCAGTGTTCTAGATCTGAGGACCCCTAAGGAGGCACAGGAACGGCTTGAAACCTGGGCCATGTTGAAATGGCAGGCTCCAGAGGCAGGGCGGAGTTGGGCAGGTAGCCCTGGTAAGAACAGCAGGGCACTGCAAGAAAAATACTAAAGGGGCAGAAGAGGGTGGGGTGGGAGCGGTTGGGCTGGGGCCTGGTGGGCCTTGGTTGCTATGGAGGGCAAGTCTGAGTTAGACTCCACTGAACATCACTTAGTCCTGTGAGCCAAGGGTTGCCGAGGTTGGTTCCTAACATTTCCAGGAAAGCAAGTAACACAGGTGTTCTAGAGATGGGGTGAGAAGGGTATGAGTACAGGAATGACCTGGGCATTGTCCCCAGTGCAGGACAGGTGCCAAAACCTTAAAAGTGCGGATTCCATGGGGAGGGACCTGCCTGTGGTCATAGGGTGGGGCCAGACCTGAGCTGGCACAGAGGGCACCATGTGTGGCAAGAGGAGGGAGATGTGATCAAATTCTTATTTCCAGAGCATCACAGATAACAGGATGGAGGGCAGATGACAATGGCAGACTAGGCACGGGAGCATTTCAGGAATGCTCCCCCACTCCTGCTTCCACTCCTACACAAAGCACTAGGAATGCAACCCTCCTCAAGGTTGTCCTGACCCTACTTGAGACTGAAATATTCTGATCCCATTTATAGCAGGGAATCTCGTGCTGTGGAAGAGATGAGCAAAGACACCACCCTGGATGCTGGGGATAACTTGGTGGTATTGCTGGGAGGTGCTAGCCCTGGAGTTGCCCCAGCCAGCTCCTGGAGCCTCAGTTGCCACATTAAATGGAATGACAGTCCTGCATTACCAGATGGTTGTGAATGTAAGAAGGTACCTATGACAGCAGATGCCTGAGGCTACTTCCCCACCTACCACTTGCTTATTCTCCCAGGGAAGAGCTGAGGTGGAGATTGCCGTTACTCTTGTAAGTGGACTGTTCTAATGTGTGTGTATTGAGGGCAAATAGTGGGAACAGTGCCAGAAAGTCACATAAAACTAGCCCTCAGCTCAGGGACTCCTGGAGATATGCTGCATGACCTTAGGTATGTTGGTGAATCTCAGCCACTTGGAAGAGATCCTCCATGGCAAGCTGCTGGCAGAGGTCTTCAGTAAATACTCATATTCTCATATTAGCTGCAGTCATAAAAATGGGATGGTGCAGCTTGTTGGGGGAATCTATTGCTTGCTTGAGCTGTCTACTGCCAGTAGGGACATGGCAGCATTAATCTGCATTAACTTCAACTTCACCTGAATCCCTCAACTTTATACCAGTTTTAAAGACAATGAAACACGAGGCACAGAAAAGAAGGTGACATTCCTAAGAGACAGACCCTTTTCTTGAACTCCCCCTATAATGACAGTCATTATCAGAGCCAACAACTAGTAGCACTCTTGTGCAAAGCAGGGCCTTGGGCACCTCCATGAAAGAAAAACTGACATGGCAAGAAGAGTGCGGGAATTTCAGTTCCCAAACACCATACACCGCTAGGGACAGTTGTGCCCAGCCAGCAGTCACTGAAGCCTACAGTATTTTGGAATAGATTCAATCAGTTCGGTTTTCCAGTCAATGAAGCCAAGACTGGAAGAATAAAAGTGACCCACATAAGGTCAAACAGCCAGGTGACAGAAACCAGATTTGCCCCTCTAAGCGACCTGGCTCTGCCTCGAGTCCGACTGGAGACCCTCGAGACATTTCCCACTCTGCCAGCGCCAAGCAGCCAGCACTTCCACGTGCAGTACCCAGCCACTCCCAAGTTATGGGAACGGAATTTAGGATCTACTCGGCCCCGGGCTGCCTTTTGGGGGACGCAGGGGACTTTCTCATCTATAGGACACTTGGCAAGTACCGAGAGGCCACCAGCTCCTCCTTGCCCTCGCCCCTGTGTATCAGGGAAATTGAGATTTGGCATTGTTTAGCGGCTGCCCCCAGTCCCTTGGCGAGTCTTTGGAGGCGCGGTGAAGCCCTGGGGGCGTTCCTCTTCGGCCCCGGTCGGGTAGGCCCACCCCAGATAGGCCCCAGCCCGCTAGTCCGTCCGTGGCCTCGATTCCAGCGCCAGGTGCTCTGCCATCGCTGAAGACTCTCCACCCCAGACCCAGGGAGAGCCACGCTACTTCCTTTGTGCAGATTCCCACCTGCAAAGCTGAGTTCGGAGACGCGGGTGTGAAATTCCCAAGAGTTCGGGCTGTCGTGTGAGGAGGTCCTGAGTGCTGCATCCACGACACCCACGTTCGGGCTCAGGGATGTCAGTTTCATCTGTACGCAGCTCCGGTACCGAGGTGATGGGCACCCCCACCCCCACCCCGCGCAAGCGTAGCCGGAGGACAAAAGGCCAAGGCCACTGGAACCCAGCCACGCTCCACCCGTAGCGCCTGGGGGTGGGGAGCCGGCGGGTGGGAGGAGCTCGATTCCGTGAATCCATTGGCTGGAGTCACCGCCCGTCTGGGTCCCAGTACCAGGCAATTGGTCGGTGGGGGCGGAGCTTGCAGAGCCCCAATGAATGGGGTAACCGGAAGCAGGAAGTGAGTGTGCAAACGGAGCGGCAGCTGCAGGTGAGGCGCGGCGCTTGTATTTCAGGGTCACAGGGTCTCATTTTCAGGGAATTAGAGCGAGGATGGGCGGAGCGCAAGATCCTTCCCTTTCTTCTCGCTCTGCAGCAACCTTTTCACGTCTCTCTCGTCGCCCGAAGCCTGGGAGTGTTCAGGACAGCAAAGAGTTAACACCTCTTTCAGAACCCAGAGGAATCGTGCTGTTGGGGCGGAGCTCCGGGAGTTGGGGCGGGGGCGGGAAAACCGGACATTCCTCTCTGGTCAGGGAGGGTGGCGTGGAGAATGCTGTGGTTCGGGAGACCCCCGGGTCCCAGCCGAGCTTTGAGAACTTTGGTAAGTTCTCGGTTTCCTTACCTGTAAAATGGGTTGTGGGTTTCTGTGGCTCCCTTGACCCAACACGAGAAGAAGGCAAAGAGAATGGAAGACTGAAGAAAAAGTAGAAGGATGAAAACGCGACAGATGGCCGGGAGCCATAAGGGAAGAAAAGAGCACAAGGGAGATCCTTACAGCGTTGGGTGCATCCGGTGTAAGGCTGACCTTATCTAATTTGCATACCCGCCTGTTGAGGTTGGGCAGATGGTCAGTCTTTTTACAGAGGGAAAAAGAGAGGTAGGGAGAAGTAAAGCTTTTGCTGGATTTTTAGAAATCTGGTACTGGGCCAGGGTTGGAACCTGAGGATCTCAGCTGCTGCCCTCTCCCTTGTGTACTTAGTTAGGAAGACTACCTGCCCAATGGCCTCAGTACTAGGTTGTTGGATTCAGATTTAAAGTGGAGGGGGTTAAAGATGGCCCACTAGTGTATTTTGTGATCTTCTTGGTGAGTTGCCTACCCTTCTCTGAGTCTCAGCGTATCTGGTGAACAGGTACCACAGAATTCCTTTCCTCCAGGACTTTCGGAAGGATGAAATGAACTCTTGGGAGTTAGGGCCAGGTGTGCAGTCGGTGCATGCTAAGTGACGACGGTGATGGTTCCCCGCAGGGCCCATGGCGGATACCCAGTACATCCTACCCAATGACATTGGTGTGTCTAGCCTGGACTGCCGCGAGGCCTTCCGCCTGCTGTCACCCACAGAGCGCCTTTATGCCCACCACCTGTCACGGGCCGCCTGGTATGGAGGCCTGGCAGTGCTGCTGCAGACCTCCCCCGAGGCCCCGTACATCTATGCCTTGCTCAGCCGCCTCTTCCGGGCCCAGGATCCCGACCAACTGCGCCAACTTGCTCTGGCTGAGGGCCTCACGGAGGAGGAGTATCAGGTCAGTTTGTTCAGGCCAACACACATTTCCTGAGTGGCTTCTGGGTGTGAGGGACCAGAATGTAGTGGTACCAGACTCTTGTTGGAGTAAGTGAAAGGTTAGACCAAAGGTTATAAACTCACGAACCTCCTCTTCCAGAGGTCCAGTCTTTTCATCTGTAAAATATGCATGTGGGTCTTCTGTACGTCTTAACTTTGTAATGACCCACTTAGAACAGTGCCTTCTTCAAGATTAGTGGTGGTTATGGTGATTGTAAAAGAGAGGGCCGATGTAACAGAGAAGGCTGAGGAAGGATTCAGGGTAGGAATGAGGAGGGAAGCCTGAGTCCTGGATCAGTTCTCTACCACACTGCATGAACCTGGGAAGAATATTTAATGTTCTGCTTGTTTCCTGTTTTGTTTTGTCTCCTGGTTTTTGTTGTGTATCTTTTGGCCAATTAATACATCAATTCATAGTGCACTGTAGCAGTACAGAAAGACATGACAAATGCAAAGACTGCTCATGCTCAGTCCCTTTCCAGGGGTGACCACTGTGGCTGTTGTGGTGTGTACACTCCTCCTCCCCTGTTTACTGCACACCTACCCTTGTACATGCAGTATGTCCGGTTCTTCTCTCTCTCTCTCTTTTTTTTTTTTTGGTCTTTTTGCGACAGGGTCTCCCTGTGCCTTTCAGGCTGGCCTGAAGCTCATTTTGTAGCCCAGGCTGGCCTTGATCCTGGCAATAATCCTCTTGCCTCAGCCTCCCAAGTACTGGGATTACAGGCATGCGCCACCACACCCGGTTCTTATTTTTCTCTTGTACATAAATGAGATCGTGCTTTGTGTGTTCCTCTCTGTCCTGCTTGTTTCGCTGAGACTGTGTCTTTAGAGAACTTCCAGAAGGTACATATTAATCCACCTCATTCTTTTTTATTGGCTGTGAAACATTCCATAGCAGTGTACAATATAATCAGTTTAGCCTTTTTTTAAATTACTGGTGTATATTTAAGTTGTCCTGGGTTTTTCTTACAAACAGTATTACAGTGAGCATACTTGTGCACATGTGTGAGGAGGATCTATTTCTAGAAGTGGAATGGCTGGATTCAAGACTGTGTAGTATTTACACTGAACTGATTCTGTTAAATTATCTTCCAAAAAAACTTCCCCAAGTTATATTCCCAGTAAGAATGTATGAGAACATGGTCTGATTTTCTGTATATGTAATAAAGGGATTAAATTGCTTATCTGTGGGATGAGGTACTATGTCTTTTACCTCTTTTGAACTTTGGGTAATCACTTCTTAATCTTAGGTCTTGGTCTGCTTAGTAAAAGAGCTAGTTTTGGGGGAAATGCTTATGAATTGGAAGGTGCTACACAAATGTTACTTTTTTTTTGAGACAAGATCTCATCTGGACAGGTTCTTTCTAGGCTGGCTTGAAACTCACTGTGTAGCACAGGCTGGTCTCGAACTTATGGTGCTCCTCCTGCCTCAGCCTCCTGAGTTCTGGAATTACAGGCGTGTAACACCACATCCAGTGAATGTTACTATTCTTAGTGTAATTCTTTTGTTTGCTAGTAGCAGAAACCCAGTTTAAAGTGGCTTAAATGAAAAAGAGAATGATTGGCTCACATACTTGAAAAGCCCAGGACAGTAAGAGGCTGCAGGCACTGCTGGATTCAGGCTCAGGGCTACCATAGAGATGTCATCTTCAGCTCTCAGCTTTGCTTTCATTTTTGCACTGGTAGTGGAGTTGAGGGATTCCACGCCTGATGGTGCTGACCAGCCTTAGCATTACGCTCACCCTTTTAAGCAGGGAAGGTGATTTCTCTGACTGGCCAACCCACCCTGCATGCCTACCCCTAGAACTGTGGGAAAGGAGATCCTTTCCAGACCCTGCAGAAAAGGAACATTTTGGTCTTCTTACCAGAGGAAAGGAAACTAGATTTGGGGGTAGCAAAGGCCCCTTTGCTCTAGTATTTGATCCTTGTGATGCCAGCTGGTGGATGAGAAAGGCTTCCTGGAGAAGGACGTCATGTTGGAACTAAGCCTTAAAGGACATACAAGCCACAGGTGGCTGAGAGGGTACTGGGGTAATGGGAACAAAGGTGGATGAACTCCTGGGTGTGTTTGCAAACTGTTGAGGTCAGTTTGGCTGGACAACGAGGGTGTGAAAATTGGTTTGTGAAAGTAACTTTGGGTCTGATGGGGATTTCCCAGCCTCATCCGCACTGGTTCTGCCCAGCATTCTTGTCCCAGGTGGCACCTTCCTGGGGCAAGGGAGACTGTGCCTGCCAGGTATCTAATGATGCCACCTCCCCTCAGGCATTCCTGGTCTATGCCGCAGGGGTCTACTCCAACATGGGCAACTACAAGTCCTTCGGTGACACCAAGTTTGTTCCCAACCTGCCCAAGGTGAGCTGAGGGAGGGTTGGGGAAGGTGGGAAGCCAGGGCCCAATGGGCTCGGGTAAGAAAGGCAGCAGAAGGACCCTAGCAGTTGGGTGCTGAGCAGAGCCTTGGCCTGTCACTGCCACACTGTGTGACTGTGGAGGCCACTCGGCCTTGCCAGGTGCTGTGGATCCACGTGTAAGGGAAAGGTGCAGCCCTTCCAGACCATGCTGATCTGAGGGTCAAGCGGGGTAGGGTGCAGAATGTGAACTGTTAGGCACAGTTAAGGAAGGGAGCGGTTGGTCATCACAGGGCCACGGGGCTTGAGTCTATCAGGGTAGGTAGAGCTCGTGTACTAAGGCTTCTCAGACTATACTGCCCGTGTGTATTGCCTGTAATGTCAACGTGCAGCATCTGATTCAGCAGGGCCTGAGGTTTGACACTTCTTAGACCCTCTCAGTGTTGCTGGTCCCTGGGCCATATCCTTTGTTCTTAGAGCGTGGATGAAAGGTTTGGGAGTGAAGGAAGTGCTGGAGGGTAGGTTTGGGGGCTGGTCCTGGGCTAATGGCCTCCTTATCCCTGCAGGAGAAGCTGGAACGTGTGATCCTGGGGAGTGAGGCCATGCAGCAGCACCCAGAAGAAGTCAGGGGCCTCTGGCAGACGTGTGGACAACTTATGTTCTCTCTAGAGCCCAGGCTTCGGCACCTTGGGCTGGGGAAAGAGGTGAGGCCCCCAAGTGCTTGGAAGGAGGGTATCCTTCCAGGCCCCCTGCTATAGAGGGAAGGGCAGCTGATGAAACAGTGGCTCCCACACTTGAAGCAGAGGTGCTCCCCATTGTGTGCTGGGGGGGGCGCTGCGGAAGGGATGTGGAAAAGGAGGGTACCCAGGCTTCCTCCTGCTTCTGGAGCCTGCGTGCTTTATGTATGGGGAGGATACAGCAAGCCTTAGGGGCTTAGCCTTAGGTGCAAGAAGAAGATTTTACAGCTTTCTCCGCTGAACAGAGATGGAGGGGTGGAAGCTGCTGGACAGAAGGGCAGGAACCCTGGGCAGGGATACACCTGCCTTCTCTGAAGGTGCTCCCAGCCCCTGACCTCAGCAGTTACTCTTTCCCTCTTTGCTGACAGGGAATCACCACATATTTCTCTGGGGATTGCACCATGGAAGATGCCAAATTGGCCCAAGACTTTCTGGACTCCCAGGTTTTTGGACTGGGGACTCAGGGCGGTTGTCCTCAGGGTGGTCACCTTGTCCCAGTTTCCTTGCTGCTGACACCTGCCATCAGTCTCAGCTCGTGCCCAGAGACATAGGCATCTCAGGTCTTTGAGGTGAAAAAGACTTTAGGAATTCTTATCTACAAAACTGTCAGCCTAGCACCATCTAAGATGTGACATAGATCTCCCAGGTGTAACAGGGTAGAGCGGCCCGAGCCAACATTACGGGGCTTGGTCAGAGCCGGGACAGGCAGGGTGAGGGAAAACATCAGAGCCGCGCTTCCAAGGGCTCTGGAGCCTCGCGCTGCCCCGGTGCTCACCAGCTGCATGGCCCTGATGTGTGTCTGTGAGATGGCTCCTGCCCCAGGTAGCCTTGGGTTGGCTGAGGGCGTGCAGCACCCAGTGTCACTGAGTCTGTGCTTATGAGTTAGTGCTCAGCATACAAAGCAGGGCAGGGCAGGCAGCCCCAGCCAGCCACACCTGCTCCCCCTCCCAGCCTGCTTGGGAAGATCCTCGGAGACCCTCATCTGCTCTGGCATCCTGCTATCCCTTCTCCCATGCCCCTGCCCTCTTCAGACCTCTCTCTCCCCCAAACCCCTGCCCTCGTCTTTCCCAGAACCTCAGTGCCTACAACACACGCCTCTTCAAGGAAGTGGACCAGGAAGGGAAGCCCTGCTACGAAGTGCGGCTGGCTTCTGTTCTCAGTACAGGTGAGTCAGGCCCTGTTCTCCCTCACAGCATCTTCCACAGACCAGCCACCCTGCAGGCCTGGCTCTCCCGGTCTCCCAGGAGTTCCTGCATAAGGCCTGGGAGTGGCTATAGCTTCCATTTGGGGTCCTCTGTTATCTGTGGACCAGTCCTTATGGATGGACCAGGATGAGTTTCTTATTACCTCTCTTTGGTCTCAAGCCCTCCCTGGAGCCAGGCAGGTGACAAGCTCAGCCCCTCCTAAACCATGTGCACTGGGGGTGGTAGTACCAGGGGATATGAGGTGAGGGCAGAGGGACATAGTATGGACAGAAACCCCTCTTTACCTGCCCACATCCCCCTAAGCCCTGGCATGTAATTCAGGCTGCCCTTGAACTTGCTATGTAGCCAAGGCTGGCTTCAAACTCATGGGGATCTTCCAGCTTCAGCCTCCCAAGTGCTGGGATTACAAATGTGCACTACCACGCCCAGCCTGGCCTTACATCTTTGCAGCGCCCAGCTCAAACTTTGTGCTCCAGCTGTGTCCCATAGCTTCTGTTCCCACATCTTCTCTGCAGGCTTTCGTACAACCTCTGACCCCCTTCCCACCTAGAACCCCTCCCCACTTCCATGTTCATTATTCATCCAGCCATCTCCTCATCCCCCAGGCCAGGTGACAAAGTCCTGTTTACTGGGACCTTTCCCTGTTCTTATCAGCATACACAGCAATTTCCCAGTTACTTCTGTATTTTCCCCACTTGACTATGAACCTCGCAGGAGGAGGGACCAGGGGGTCCCATCATCCCTCTCTCCCCAGTGCCTAGCACTTAGTAGGTGCTGAGTATTAATAGAGGCACAGAATAAATGAGAATGAGTGAGGACTGTCCCCCAGGAGGAGGGAAGGGCACAAGTCACAGCAGCGTGGTGGAGAAGCTTTGGGACCAGCGAGCAGTCTGGTTTGACCAGGGAAGAAGGATACAGGTCCTGAGACTCCCACTGTAGTAGAAACTGGGCCTATATTTATGGCACAGGATCCGGATAGGACAGTGGTGACGTGGTAAAACATTAGTATTCACAAGGCCTGGGGTTCCATTCCAAGCACTGTAAGGAAAAAAAAAAAAAGAGCATGGCTCCAAAACCAGGCTGCCTGGGTGTGTCACTTCCCTGTGGCTGTGTGATAGCCCCAAAATGTAAGGGTACAAACCACCTTTTATGCTCACAGCCTCTGTGGGCCAGGAGTTGGATGGAGCACATAGTAGGAACAACTGGTCTTCGGCTGACAATGAACCGTGGATGGACCAGAGGGAGAGGGCTGGAGTCACTGGAAGGGTCACATCTAGGCACTAGTTGTAGGCTGTGACCTCAGCTGGAAGTGTCCACCATAGTGTCTCAGATGGCCTCTTCATACTGCTCACAGTGGCCTAGCTCCAAGAGGAAGTGTCCCTGAAGAGCCACATAGTATCACTTCTGCCATAGTCACAAGCCTGGGGTCAACCATGGCCCAAAAATACTGAAGGGGAAATTGCCAGAAGTAAATCATTTATTAGTATATTTTGTTTTATTTTTATGTTGAGTTTAGCTTAACTTAGTTTTGCAGTAATAGGGATTAAACTCTGAGTCTTTGTACTGAGCTACCCCTCCAGCTACTTTTTAAAAATTTTTAAATTTCACACAAGATCTCAACTACATTGCCCAGGCTGGGCTTGAACTTTCAGTCTTGTTTCCTCAGCCTCTGGCAATTCTGGGATTACAGAAGTGTGCCGTTACACCTGGCTCCTCTACCACCCCCCAACCCCCTCCTGCCCCCGGTCTTTTTGAGACAAAAAAAATTTCACTATGCAGCAGGCTGGCCTTGAGCTCACTTTGTAGCCCAGGCTGACCTTAAATTTACAATGATCCTCCTGCCTCAGCCTCCAAGTGCTGGGATTACAGGTGTGCGCCACCATGCCTGGCTCCGTTTGTTTTAAATAACTCACTATAATATATTGTTACAATCTTTCTACTTTTGATTAATCATTGCTGTTAATTCCTTAAAGTGCCTAATGTATAAACTAAACTTTTTTGTATAGGTCTGTATGCATAGGAAAAAGTGAACTAGACACAAGGTTCAGTGCTATCCTTAGTTTCAGATACCCACTGGGGGTCTTGGGCTGTATCACTGGTGGATAAGGGGGAACAGCTGTATATTTTGTTGAGTGGAGACAGCAAGCAGAATGTAGCAGTGTATTGTGTCCCATTCCTTCTGTAGCAAATTACCATAAATTCAGTGGTCAAAACACCACATATTTATTCTTTATAGTTCTAGAGGTTCAGAGTCTAAATTCACAGTGGCAGCTGGGCTGTGCTTCTCCTGGAGCTTTCAGGGGAATGTTTCCTTACCTTTTCCAGCTTCTTGAAGGCTGTCTGCATTCCTTGGCTGGTGGCCCCTTCTTTCACTGCAGCTTCTGGGATCAGAGCTTCTATTCCTGTTATCCTGTTGTCTACTCATAAAGACTCTGATGCCTACTTTTTGGAATGTGCGTTGTTGTGTAAAGTATAACTGACTACACTGGATTTGAATCCCTGTTCTTCCACTTGCTGTCCTTGTGACCTTAGAAAACAAACTTAATAGCTGGGAATGGTACATGCTTGTAATTCCAGTACTCGGGAGGCTAAGGCAGGAGGATCACTTGGAGTTTGCTCCAAGTTCAAGGCCAGCCTGGACTACTTAGTGAGGCCCTGTCTCAAAACAAACAAACAAAACTATTTAGCCTCTAAGTGCCTTACTTTCCCCATCTGTAAAAAGAAGATACAGTAATTTTCCCCTCTTGCCAGTGTTAGTATGAGGTTTAAATGAGGTTGAATGAGTTAACGTATATAAAACACTTAGAATGTTGTATTTTATGTAACTTTTTTTTTGAAAATGAGTATTTATGTTAATTTCTGTTGCCAGTAGGGAGCCAGTAAAGATCTTAGAGTAAGAGTGCAGCATGGAAAGCCCACTAAGACGCCATGCACTGGCCTTTTCCCTGAGGCAGCCTTCTTTCCTCAGACTCTGCTCCAGTCTCTGAGGTGACTTCCAAGCTGAAGAGCTACGAATTTCAAGGGAACCATTTCCGGGTGACACGGGGGGACTATGCTCCCATCCTCCAGAAGGTGGTAGAGCACTTGGAGAAAGCCAAGGTGGGACTGCCTGAGGGCCGTGGGCTCAGGACCCCTCTGGGCAGCAAATAGGGTTTGGGATGGTGGGAAAGGGATATAGCTCAGTGGCATAAGCACCTGCTTGGCAAGCGCAACGTTCTGAGTTTGATCCCCGGTACTGCCAAAAAGAAGAGGGTTTGGGAATGGGAATGTGGCCCAGGGCTGATAAGCCCTCTCACCCCCAAGGCATATGCAGCCAACAGCCACCAGGAGCAGATGCTGGCCCAGTATGTGGAGAGCTTCACCCAGGGCTCCATCGAGGCCCACAAGAGGGGCTCCCGCTTCTGGATCCAGGACAAGGGCCCCATCGTGGAGAGGTGAGGTGCCAGCCTTCGCCTGCCAGCCCTTCTGCCTGCCCTCCTCCATCGCTGCCCTTCTCTCTCCTAGTTACATCGGGTTCATCGAGAGCTACCGCGATCCCTTTGGTTCCCGAGGAGAGTTTGAAGGTACTTTCTGGGAAATGGGGGAGGTAAGGTCACAACCCTTTCTCCCCAGGTCCCCACTGATAAGAGTCCAACCCCCCATGACAACAGCCACGGAAAATAAACAGTACTTACCCCATGCCAGGCACTGTTGCACAAAGGGATCTTCCCACCAAGGCGTGTATCTGAGCTATCGATCCAGGCCCAGGGGCTTGAGGGGGCCGAGAGTCCTCATACCCACAGCTGTGCTGCCTGGGACCTGATCCTGCAGGCAAGGCATGGGTCACTGTTGTCCCTATCTGACAGCAGGGCCATGGCACACGGCGGGCATTTCATACACACGTAGTGGCGGGGTTGAGCTGGGCAGTGTGGGACGCCTCCCTGAACCTGGCCAAGCTGCCGCCCCCTCCCTGCAGGCTTTGTGGCCATGGTGAACAAGGCCATGAGTGCGAAGTTCGAGCGGCTGGTAGCAAGTGCGGGGCAGCTGCTGAAGGAACTGCCCTGGCCCCCGGCCTTCGAGAAGGACAGGTTCCTCTCTCCGGACTTCACCTCCCTGGACGTCCTCACCTTCGCAGGCTCTGGCATCCCTGCTGGCATCAACATCCCCAACTGTGCGTGTCCTCAGTGTCCCCTCTGAACGCCCTCCGGCACCCCCCTGACAGTGACCCTGAGGTGGCAGCCAGCACTGCAGGCTGGGGGTAGACTCGCCTGCTCCTTCTGCTGTCTGTGACCCTGACCTTTCCTTTCTCTCTGGCCCCCTCCTGCTCTCTCTTCCAGATGATGACCTGAGGCAGACAGAAGGCTTTAAGAATGTGTCACTGGGGAACGTGCTAGCAGTTGCCTATGCCACGCAGCGGGAGAAGCTGACGTTCTTGGAGGAGGAGGACAAGGTGGGCATTGGCAGCCCAAGAGTCTGGCCTCAGTGGAGTTTTTTTTTTGTTTGTTTTTTGTTTTTTTGGTCTTTTTGAGCAGGGGCACACTATGCAGTTTAGGCTGGTCTTGAACTCACTTTGTAGCCCAGACTGGCCTCAAACTCACAATGATCTCCCTGCCTCAGCCTCCCGAGTGCTAGGGTTACAGGCCTTGCACCACCACACCCAGGTGGTCTCAGTGGATCTAGGAAGGCTAATAGCCAAGAGCTGTGACGAGAACAGAGCATAGCTTCAGTCCTGGCCTCGTCACTTCCTGGCTGTGTAACCATGTGCCCCTGTGGAGCTCTGTTTCCTCACTGGTCACACGTGGAGGCCATTCCTCCCTCCCAGGTCCTTGCAAGAATGACCTGGGCTATGTGCTCATCAGGCATGGACACCATGATGGGCCCTCAGCCTGGGGACACAGCGGCCACTGGGGGTGGGTGGCTGTGGCAGGACAGCTAACAGCAGCTCTCTCCTTATCTCGGCAGGACCTGTATACCCGTTGGAAGGGGCCCTCCTTTGACGTGCAGGTGGGGCTCCATGAGCTACTGGGCCATGGCAGTGGCAAGCTCTTTGCACAGGTGAGAAGCAGAGCCAGCCCAGTGCCACGTGAAAGAAGGGAAAGGCAGACAGCCTTGCCAGCAGCTGAGGAGGCTTGAGGGCCTCTAGGATGGAGCCGCACAGATGAGATGAGGAGGGGCTGAGCAGGGAGTGCTAGGCAGTGTGGCTGTGGGTCGCGCCTACTCTGTGGGTGGGCAGCTCCCCTGGAAGGGGCAGGTCAGAGCAGAGCCTGGGAAGTCAGAAGCACATGCAGAGCAGCTCATGGGGCCCTGTCCAGGCCTTGTCCATGTTGTGGCATCAGACAGGTTGGCTTCTGTCACCAAACCTCTGTGGGTCCATCCACGCAACAGGGTCCCCGACCCCACCACATGGGCTGTTGGGAGGAATGAAAATGAAGGTGGATGGGATGCCCTGGCACAGAGCGGGCTCTCAGCAAGGCAGTGTGAGCGTGAAGGGACAGTGCATGCAGGGGTGATGCGCCCCAGTTCCAGTTCGGGGCTGTCGCCAAGCTCAGTTTTTCTGTCTGTGAATTGGGTAACGATAGAGCCTTCCTTGGAGGACTTAAGTGGACAAAATGAAGGTAAAACAGACAATTCCTGAAAGGTACTTGGCCTGGGACAGGGTGGTGGGGATGGAGCTGGGCCTCCTACAGCAGCTTGGGAGAGGGCCGGAACGTGGGGAGAAGCCCCTGTGCTCCCTGGCGCTCCCATTTGAGTGTCGGTGGTCAGGACCTGGAGATCGCAGGTCTGGGTCTTCACACAGCTTCCCAGGGCCCTGTCTGGCCCTTTGTTCCCCCTCTGCAGCAGGGAGAGTGGCTAATGCCTCTACTCTTGGAAGTCAGGATCTAGGGGCAGGGATGGGCACCTGTCCCCGCAAGGCTCTGAGGAGGCAGCCAGTACCCCAGGCCTCAGGATTGTAGGTAACAGCGTGGCAGTGGGCCCGCTGTTTCTGCCATCCACTTGATGTTCCACATTTGCCTTTCTAAGCCACTCCTTGACCTAGGGCTCTGGGGCTGAGGGCTCTTCTCCTTCACTGGCCCCATGTTCATGATGACCCCTTTCTTGCAGGATGAGAAAGGAGTGTTCAACTTTGACCCGGAAACAGTGATCAACCCAGAGACTGGAGAGCAGGTAGGGAGAGCTTCTGTGGGGCCCACGTGTTGAGAGGGTATGCAGAGTGGGGCCTGATTCCTTTGTCTCCCCTACCAGATTCAGAGCTGGTACCGGAGTGGGGAGACATGGGACAGCAAGTTCAGCACCATTGCCTCGAGCTACGAAGAGTGCCGGGCCGAGAGCGTGGGCCTCTACCTCTGCCTCAACCCCCAAGTGCTGGAGTAGGAGCAGCGGGCATGAGGGGCGGGGGCAGGGTGTCACCCAGGAGGGCTGGGCCCTCCTCATCCCTGCCGCGTGCCCCTCCTTCCCCAGGATCTTTGGCTTTGAAGGGGCCGATGCGGAAGACGTGATCTATGTGAACTGGCTCAACATGGTTCGGGCAGGGCTGCTCGCCCTTGAGTTCTACACCCCAGAGGCCTCCAACTGGCGACAGGTAGGGCTGGGTAGAACCCTCAGGAGGCAGGAGAGGCTCTGGGAGCCAGGATGGGACAAACTGTGCCCCTAAAGCAGATGAAATGGGTTTAATCCCAGACTCCACTGCTGTGTGCAACAAGCCCTGTGTCTTCCATGAGAGTATTAGTGTCCCTGGCTGTGGAATGAGAGTAATAAGCTCTCCCTGGCCTCCCTGGGCGGTGAATCAGGTCAGGTGATTTTGGTGCTGCTCTCCCAGGTCACATGCATGTGTCACAGTGTGCACAGTGCTTATCCCCTCACATCAGTGAGCTGTTGCTCCCAGCTTCGACCCCAGAAGGTGGGTGCTGTTATTATCCTCACTTTAGAGACAAGAAAATCAAGACAGAGATTAATTAACTTCCTGGTAAGGTAGAGCCAGAATTCAAGTCTGCCTCCAGAGCTGTTGGACTTGGCCACTGAGTTAATATGCTTTAGAAATAGGGTAAACAAATTTTTTGCAAAAGTATGGTTTATGCCATCAAAAGAATATACATTTTAGCCAGATGTAGTGGACACTTGCCTGTAATCCCTGCCCAGGGAGGCTGAAGCAAGAGAACCACAAGTTTACACCCAGCCCGAGCAAACGAGCAAGCCCCTGTCTCAAAATAAAAAAAGGTGAGGGCACTGGGGGCAGAGTTCAGTGCAAAGGCAAGTGCATAAACCCCAGTACCCAAGGAAAAAACAGCCCCCCAAAACAACCATATGCTCAAAAGAAAAGAATATACATTTTAGTTTCTAGAAACTTAAGGCTGTGTCTTGGCCCTTCCTTTCACTTCTCTGGGCCTTTTTTATGTCATCTCTGAAATGCACGGTCACAGGGCTGGGGATATAGCTCAGTGGAATAAACGCTTGCCTAGCAAGCGCAGGGTCCTGAGTTTGATCCCCAGTACCACAAAAAAAAAAAAAAAAAAAAAGAAAGAAATGCACGGTCACATTGTTGAGCACCGACAAGACTGGAGAAGAGAGCTGGCCCTGGTCCCGCATAGCTCGGATCTCAGCTGCTCTGGGGGCTGAGGCAAAGAATCACAAGTTTGAACCCAGCCCGGGCAACCGAGCAAGACCCTATCTCAACATGAAAAAGGGACTGGGAATGTAGCTCAGTGGTAAACACACACCTAGTGTGTGTGAAGCCCTGCATTCAATCCTCAGTACCACATACCAAAAAACAGATCAGAGACAAGGAAGACCCCTGGGTCTTGGTGGTGATGGCCATCAGGGGCCACTGCTGGCCCGAGCAGTGGGGGGCATGGTGGGTGACATTCGGAAACTCAAGGCATCTGGAAAAGGCCTCCCTGTGAGCAGGGGAGGGAGGAACAGTTTGGAGAGGTGGAGGCAGAAAAGACCCGGAGGGTGGAGGAGAAGAACTGATAGCGAGCACTATAGTGCATCAGGTCAAGTGCTGGCTGCTGGCTGTAACTGACTCCTTCCTCCCTGTCCTGGCAGGCCCACATGCAGGCCCGGTTTGTGATCCTGAGGGTCTTGCTGGAGGCTGGCGAGGGACTTGTTACAGTCACTCCCACCACAGGCTCCGATGGGCGCCCGGATGCTCGAGTCCGCCTTGATCGCAACAAGATCCGGTCCGTGGGTAGGCCCGCCCTGGAGCGATTCCTACGGAGGCTCCAGGTAAGTGAAGATCTCTCCCCTTGGACTCCTGCAGTGTCTGCCCCATCCCCCACTCGGGAAATGCTTAAAGCAAGTGTTTTTCAAGTGCTGGATGCTGAGTTTCTCAGATGGTGGTAAGAGAAGGTACACAATAAACACGCAAACAGTAGATGAATAAGAAACCTTCCTAGCACGTGCTTATAACCCTTGTGCTCAGCTGGCTAAGGAAGTTGCTCGGACAGCTTAGACCCTGTCTCAAAATAAAAACAATTAAAAAGGACTGGGGATATAGCTCAGTGTGAAGGCCTTGGGTTCAATCCCTAGTACTGTTAAAAAAGAAAAAAGTAGTAGTTATTCATTCCAGTAACCTATAGAGTAAGATATGCTGGAATGTGTATGTCAGTTATGTTCAAATGTCTTACATAAGGCCCTGCAGAGGATCCTGACCAATCCCCCAAAGACTATGCCTGCCTGAGTCACTTGTTTGAGTCACATCACAGTGTACCTGGCTCCCATTGGCAGCTGTGTAGCCCACCTTCCTGTTTGAACTCCTGGAGTCTGAAATGAATAGGAATTCAGCATCATGTGGATATTAAGTGCTATCAAAAGGAGAGAAGGTGACATGTCTTTTTACCCCTTCCCCAGGAGTTCCCAGTTAGTTTTATTTGTTCTACTGCAAGGAAAAGTCATTCTATCTCTTGAGTCTAAGAAGATGGAGTCTTGTCTGGATGAAGCCCTAGGATCAAGTCCTACTTTGCCACTCGAGAATGTGCAAAATGAACAAGGATGAGATCCACAAAATATTAGATCTTTGGCAAAAAAAACCCAAATAGAGCTCCTTGAAATAAACTAGAGACTCACTGAAATTTAAAAAGTCAGGTTAACTAGTAGACAGGATAAACAGGTTTTTTGGTTTGTTTTTTGAGACAGGGTCTTGCTATGTAGTTTAGGCTGGACTTGAACTCACTGTGTATGCTAAGCTTACCTTGAACTTGCTGCGATCCTCCTGCCTCAGCCTTCCAAGTGCTAGGTTACAGGTGTGCGCCACCATGCCCAGCTCTGCACAGGTTTTGTTTTGTTTTTTATCCTTTTGAGACATGGTCTGGTCTCACTGTGCAGTTCAGGCTGGCCTTAAGCTTAAGCTCACTTTGTAGCCCAGGCTGGTCTCGAACTTGCAGCGATCCTCCTGCCTCAGCCTCCCAAATGCTGGGATTACAGGTATGCGCCACCACGCCCAGCCTTCTGCGCAGGTTTTATATTCAGCTGATAATAAAAGAAATTAAACAGCCTGTAAACAGCTTTCTGGTAGTGATGGCCTCCTCACAAAGCATGCCTCTCACAAATATTTCCTTTGTCCCTCTCCAGAAGAGGAGAGGGGGACACACACGAAGCACCTGGTACAGAGCTCCACTTCCTACTTTGTGGATGTGAATTGCCCAGAATGCTATAACATGACCATGGTTTAGCCACACACAAACGGTAGTTTTGTGTTGGCTGCTCCACTGTCCTTTGCCAGCCTACAGGAAGAAAAGCAAGGTTTACAGGAGGATGCTCCTTCAGGAGGAAGCAGCACCAGCAGCACCCTGAAGCAAGATGAATGGAAAACCACCCTAATAAACACATTTGAGTAAAAAAAGAAGTAACCAAAAAAGTTACAAAAAATTTAATAGAGTTAGGGGAGAGGAAGGTGTGAGAAGGTCTAATGTATGACTAACAAATTCCAAAAGAAAAGGAGAGAAAGACGGTAGGAAAGAAAGAAAGGTGAACAGACAAACAAACAACAGAAGAGATTAGGTTGTGGTGCCTTTATGAGTGGAACAGGGTGCAGCAGCGATACGGAGGAACTACGGCTGCACGTAGCATGGGTAGAGCAACCGTGGTGTGGGTGAACCTGACACGCAATCCCAGCACAAACGGCAAGTCAGTGCATACCGCTCAAAAGGGGGCAGCCTCGTTAGGAGTGGCAGCGTGTGCCTTGTAATCGCAGCACTCTGGGAGACCGAGGCGGAGGACCACAAGTCTGAGCCCTGCCCGGGCAACTTAACGATTTCACAAGACTCCCTTGCAAAGTGAAAAGTAAAAAAGCTGGGGCATAGCTCAGCGTGAATTCAGGGCCTGGGTTCTACACCCCTTACCACCAAAAAAGGGACAAGAACTTAAAATAGTAGGTGATGCGGAGTAAAACTCCGAAAGCAAGGAAACTGCACAGAACTGAGAACGGTGGTTCCCTCGGATGGGGACGCCACGTGTAGACGGACTCTTACGTGGACTGCTGAGAGCATGAGAGGGTGCCTTTCATTATCTTTAATGGCAAACATACTATGTTTTCTGCATGCGAATTGTTTTTTAAAAGGGGGGTGACATGATGCCCACTTTTGTCTACACATCAAATGAGGAACATTCCCTTCGGTTCAGCACATTTGCAGTGAGCTAAGCACTTGATCTGCATTTCTCCCTCATTCAGCACAACACTGAGAGAGCAGATTCTATTTCCATTTTGAGGTAACAGCTCAGAGTGGTTTAGTAACTGATCCAAGGTTGCACAGCCTGTGACAGCCAAGCATTTTGAAGACTGCCTTAGTCCATTTTATGCCAAGACTGGATAACTCATAAAGAACAGAAATGTATTTCTCACAGCATCAGGGGCTGGGAAGTCTAGGATCCGGGCATCAGCAGGATCAGGGTCTGGGAAGGACAACTCTCCTCTTCCAAGGTGGCTCCTTGTTGCCACAGTCTCTGGAGAGAAGGAATATTCCATCCTCAAATGGTAAAAGATGGTTGAAGCCTCTTTTCTTTTCTTTCTTTTTTTTTTTTTTTTTTTCCAGTACTGGGGCTTGAACTCAGGACCCCATTCACGAAGGAAGGAGCCCCCTTCTTTTTTGAGACAGGGTTTCACTATATAGTTCAGGCTGGCCTTGATCTACCTAGGTAAACTAGACTGGCCTCAAATTTACCACAATCCTCCTGCCTTAGCCTCATGAGTGCTAGGATTGTAGGTGTGCACCATCATGCCTGTTAGAGGAGCCCTCTTGACATAATTCCTACCTCTTAATAGTATCACAGTAACTACTAAGTTTAAATACCTGAATTTTGGAGGAGACATATTCAAGCCATAGCCCAGAGGACCCTTCAGGGCTGGGCACAATCACCTGTAGCCCTGGCAGAGCCCTGTGGACACAAGGTAGGTGCTCGCCCTGCACACTTCTGCCTTTGTTCCTTCAGGTATTGAAATCCACAGGGGATGTGGCCGGCGGGCGGGCCCTGTATGAAGGGTATGCAGCAGTCACTGACGCTCCCCCCGAGTGCTTCCTCACCCTCAGGGATACAGTGCTGCTGCGCAAGGAATCACGGAAGCTAATTGTACAGCCCAACACACGCCTGGAAGGTAATGGGGTGTGGGGGTTGATGGGGACCATGTAGGGCCTTTGGAGTACAAAGGATGCACTTAAACCAAAACCTCGGCATCTACCACTGCCACCACCATATATACACTGGCTCACGCTGGTTGTCAACAGAAGGGTTAAGGAAGACCAGCAGAACAGGGGCTCATGGGGCAGCGAGGCCAGAAACCAGAGAATCGTGGCTGTCAAATGCCCTGCCATGAGGTCAGGGCAGGCAGTGAGCTGGCACTCAGCAGGAACTCAAGTGGAACCCAGGGGAATACTGGACTCTGCAGTGTTCACGATAGATACCAGCCCCTCCTTTCTCAAGTGACAAGTCCATTTTCAGAAGCTCAGACAGGGCCGAATGGCACTTGTACCTCGTGTGCCTCTGAGCTCTCCCCACGCCTGTAACCTTCGGACATGTTCCCTCTGCTTGGCGTGAGCATCTCCCCCATGCTGTGCCTGTCTGGTCCATGTCAGTCAGGTCTCTGTGAAATCGTACTTTGTGAGAGACGCATGCACAAGCATCTTTGTAAACAAGCTCAGCATTTTGCTTCTCCTTGGCACAGGCCAGGAGAGGTGTAAAGGTGCTAGCATAACGTGCTTCCCCTGAACTCTTTCGGTGTTCTTCAGTTTCCACTTGGCCGTTTGTCTCCATGAGAGTAGGGACAGCATACCACGAACAACATACCCTGCCACAGCACATGCCTGTCACGTAGCAGCTGCTCTATGTAGTCAAATGAATAAATGAAGAAAATCCTGCCAGCTCCATGGATAACACCATCGTTGCCCTGATATGTCCAGGCCTGTGTGGGCCTGTGGTGGGTGAAGAGGTGAATGGAACCCGGAGATAATAATCAAACAAGGGAACCATCAGTAAGGCCCAAAGGATACTAACAGGGCTCTAGATGCTTAGAAGAAAGAAGGGCCAATCTACTCTAGAGGACCCAGGAAGATCTAGGGAGGAAGTAACCATTAAGCTAGACCTGAAGAAAGGGTGGGATGATGATAGCTAACTTTTGAGGACTTCCAAATAACAGGTTGGGCTGGGGATGTAGCTCAGTGGCACAGGTGCCTGCCTGGCAAGTGCAAGGTCCTGAGTTCGATTCCCAGTCCCCCCCAAAAAACACACCCAAATAACAGGTATTTGGTAAAACATTTTTCATAGTTACCTCCCAATAAGCGAGGGACAGTTATCCCCATTTTCCTTGGAAACGAGATATAAAAGGGCTGCATATAGGCCTAAGGTCATAGAGCTCGTAGGGGACACAGTCAGGACTTGAATTTGAGTCATCTGAACCCAAAGTCTGTGCTCTTCGCTACTATATGCCTTGCCATGCCATAGAGAATCGGGTGCTGTGAGAGGGGGGAGCAGCTGAAATGTAGCAGAAGGGAAAGCTTCCCATGAGTACTTGGGCCTGTCAGAACAGACCCCTTTAACAGGTGAATAATCAGGCTCAGAGATGCTGCTGCTGGTGGCCACTAGCATTTGTTCAGAACTCAGGCAGTGGACTGGTGTATGTGATCACCATAGTTCCTTGAGAGAGAGACTATGCTCGTTCCTACTTTACAGATGAGGAAACTGAGTCTCACAGACACTGGGAAACTTGGCCAGGATAGACAGAAGAAGCAATTACTGGACTATAAATTCCAGGAGGCCAAGGATTGTATCTGTTGCACCTACTTTTAGGTGAAACACAAGATATGAATCTTTATGTTAGTGACAGACACACGGTGGGGGGTGGGCCAGCAATTAACTTAATACTCCCATTAATGTTCCCTTCCTCACAGAATGACTGTAAGGATTAAGATAGTTAACTAAACAGTGAACAGAGTTTGGAACACAAAAGCTCAGTAAGAACCAATGGCTCCTGCGGTTACATTGTTATGATTTAACTTCCCCGTTTGCTCTCCACAACCCAGGCTCAGAGGTGCAGCTTCTTGAGTATGAGGCCTCAGCAGCTGGGCTCATCAGGTCCTTCTCTGAGCGCTTCCCAGAGGATGGGCCTGAGTTGGAGGCGGTTCTCACCCAGCTGGCCGTTGCTGACGCTCGATTCTGGAAGAGCCCTGGCGAGGCCGGGTCTAGCCAAGCTTGAAGCTTTTGTGTGGCTCCTTCCCTGTACTCTGCCACACTAGGGCAGTGTCTGGCTCTCCATTGTGTAATTGGCGGGGAGGGGAGGGGCAGGAGCTGGGACTTTGGTGCTACCTCAGCAGAGGGTGGTGACACTTAACCCTTCCATTTGTTGACACTTTCTGATTTACCAAGTGCTCCGCTTCTGTTACTTGATCTGCGCTGCCATCTATGGAATGGACACTACAGGGCTGTTTCGTTTCCCAGATGAGGAAATGGCTGTTCTGAGAAGTGATTGATTAAATCCTGTAGCGGGTATGTAACAGAGCTGGAGCTCAAAATATTCTTACCAAATCCATTGCTCTTCATGTATTACTTTTATTACTAGAAAAATAAATATTAGAAACACCTACCATCTTTGCAATGTGTATGATTTCTTTTACTGTCTGCAGGATTTTTGTACCACAGCACAATTTTTGTAACCCTCGTTTGCTGCGTTTCTTGACTTTACAAATATTCCAGGAGCCTAAAAACCAGAAACCATCAACTTCAGTCAGCATCTGCCATATTGTGCCGTCACCCTCATATTTTCTCTGATCCTGGACCTCCACAGCGTGACAAAAGTTCTAAGCATGCCCCTTTTCAAGTGGATTGGCCGTGAAGAGGAAGTTCGTTTAGGTGCTCATAAACCCTAGCAGGGGTTCCTCTCCAGGCCTTGAACCCAAAGGCTGTAAAGCCTAGAAATTACACATCAAAATAAGCGGGGATGAGGGATTGCGCTTCAGCACCCTGCACCCAGCAAAGATGCCAGTGCATACTGGCCCAGGTTAGGAAAGTTTCATCCCGGAACGTTTGTACGCGCGCTTTCGGGTACTCGGATTCTATTGGGCCAGACGCGGCGGCAGGGGCGGAGCCGGTTGCCAAGACGACGCTTGAGAAGATGGCTGCTCCGTCTTCGTCCGATTCCGATAGCGGCAGAGCTGAGAGGTGAAGGCCCGGGTCCTCAGGGCTTCCTTTCCCACAGAGGTATAGAGGGTACTTTGGTCCCCAGCTCTAGGCTCCTGTGGTTCTTGGGCATCTCTGGAAGTCCTTGAAGGGCTCTTAGAGATCAGACTGGGGAACCGATGCCCAGGGAGTGCCTGACTCGAGATCATGGGCGCCTGGACTGGGATCCAGATATTCTCTAGCCCCACCTCAGTCTTAGACATAACACATAGCTCCCTCCACACCTCAGTCCTAGACATAACACCCTCAAGGTTTTCCTCCGCACCTGTGGGTCTCACTTCCCCACTCTCCCAACTTACAGCCATGAGGCCAATTCGAAATGGCTGGACGCACACTACGACCCTATGGCCAACATCCACACCTTTTCCTCCTGCCTGGGTGAGTCTCTGGAACCAGGAACTCTGGGCTCTATCTAGGAGAATGGGGGAGTCAGGCACTCCTGTGGTGAATCTGGGAATTAAACCCGGGCTCTTGCGAATGCTATGCAATGTGACTGATTCTGAGACTGATGTACGGCCTTGTGTTATTTAACAGCGCTGGCAGATTTGCATGGTGATGGAGAGTACAAGGTAAGCAATCAGAAAACAGTTGTGGTCGTGGTAGGGGTAACGCAGAAGGAAGATTTCCCAGTGGCTCCAGAGGGGGTTAATATAACCTGAAATTCACATGTACTGTGAAAATCATGTTTGTGTTAACTTTTCCTTTTACTTTCAAAAGGAAGAGAACTATTGATTTCATAATATAAACTGAAGAAAGTAAAGCAGAGCAAACCCGCTGGGGATACTACCAAGACAGCCTTTTAATTTACTTACGTTGACAGGGTTTTTTGGTGGAAGCACAAATCTCTTGGCTAGGGGTGGGCATTAGAGTCTGGTGAGAAGGTAAAAGGAAGGGAGAATTTTATGTTTATAAAGAGGGCATAACTTGTAAGGTTCACGATCTGATAATTACTGAAGCTAGATAATGGGTGTGTGGGGGTTCATTATACAAACGTTTCTACTTTTGTATATGACTGGAAATTTTCCATAATAAATAGGTAAAAACTTAAATTTAATTTTAATATAAAGATAACTAAATGGATTGGGGATGCAGCTCAGCAGCACAGTGCCTGCCTGGCAAGTGTGATGCCCTGAGTTCGATTCCCAGTACAAATAAATAAAACTTATAAATAAAGCATATTCACTTCAGTGTTAGCTATGCATGAGCCCCTGAGTTCAACCCCCAGCGCCAAAAAGAAAGAAATACAGAATGGACTAGTCAGTATAAACACATCAGCTGCCGCCTGGTCCTCATAAGCGCTCACCCAGGTTCTGTCACATGACCTCACTTGGTTTTCACCACATGTGCCATTTTGCAAGTGGGAAACCTGAGCCTCAGCAAGGTGAGTGAACTTTCTCTAGGACCTAACATCGAACCTTTTGGTAGTATGGGGCAATTCAGTAAGCACCAGCAAAAAGGCTGAGACTAAGGAAGGGGTCAGCTATGCAGAGCCTCAGTCTGGAATGAGCCATCTTCTCCCTTCAGCTGGTGGTTGGAGACCTTGGCCCAGGTGGGCAGAATCCCCACCTGAAGGTGCTCAAAGGGCCAGCAGTGATGACAGAAAGCCCGCTGCCTTCTCTGCCAGCTGCTGCTGCCACCTTCCTCATGGAGCACCATGAGCCCCGGACTCCAGCTCTGGCACTGGCTTCGGGCCCTTCTGTCTATGTGTATAAGAATCTAAGACCCTACTTCAAGTTCACCCTGCCCCAGTTGCCTCCAAATCCTGTGGAACAAGACCTTTGGAACCAGGCAAAGGAAGTGAGTGACAAAGGGCGTGGGAACCGGAAAGCAAAGACAGCAGCCACTGGTGAGACGGGCCAGGCCCCCAGCAAGAAGGGTGGGGTCCCTGGTAGGCCAGTGCTGGGGGGCCAGCCACAGCCCGTCACCAGCAGCAGTGGTGGCCCTCGGTGAGGTGCTATCCCAGCCCTTCAGCTGTGGCTCCCAGGAAGGCACCCAGCGGGTCCTTTGGAGAGTGGAACCTAAGGAACCCTCCTGCAATAGCCACACCTGTACCCACCTGTCAGGGAAAGGAAACTACAGAAGGGTGGGGCTCCCCAGAGAAGAGGGGGCAGCTGAAAGCTGCCAGGGCGAGGGGCTTTGAGGGAGGCGGGGATAAGGAAGAGGCTGCCCATCGCTGTGCCTCTGAGGCTGGATTCAAATCAAGGACCCTGGGCTTAGGGCTCAGTGCGAGGGAAGTAGGGGAGGAAGAGGAATTGCCAGAAGTGTAAAGCTCCCTGCGGCTGTGGATGCCAGAGCTCAGGGGCTCTCGCTTCTTCTCTGCTGTCCCAGGACCAGATTGACCCCCTAACCCTGAAGGAGATGCTGGAGGGCATCCGGTAAGAGCCCCCCTTCCCCCAGCCCCTCCTATACTCCTGTATCCCAAAGCTCTCAGTCTGACCCCGGGGCCTGCTTCCTCCAGTAAACTGCCACTCTGGGTACTCTCCTCACAGGGAGAAGGCAGAAATACCTTTGTCTGTACAGTCACTGAGGTAAGGGCCCTGTGAAGGCCTGGGGAAAGGGTGTGGCTGTTGACTGGCCCCAAAGGCAGCCAGGACAGAGCATGCACATGCCAGTTCTCTCTGTGTCCAGGTTTCTGCAGCTGGAGCTGAGTGAAATGGAGGCCTTTGTGAACCAAAACAAATCCAAGACCATCAAGCGGCAGGTAATGCTCCCCTCTCTTTTTTTAATTGCCTTGTAAAAAAATTTTATTTTTTTTTTTGAGACTATGTACCATCGGTGATAAATTCTACCCAAACCCAACCTGTTTCACTTTACAGTTTCCCTTCCAGCTATATCATGTGTATATAGTCCAAAGTCAAATGTACCTTGTATATTTCCTTAGTGGTGACAACCCCGACCCCTTCCCCAGCAGTGCTGAGGATGGAACTCAGGGCCTTGCCATGCTGAGTAAACACTGCACCCCTGAGCTATATCCTCAGCAGTGGTAGCTTTTAATACATAGAAAGCCATGTACGCACCTCTGGTCACTATTCAGGAGGCTGAGGCAGGAGGCTTAAGCCCAGAAGTTTGAGATCAGCTGGGTAACATGAGAAGACTTCATATCTTAAAAGAAAAAAAAAAAATAGATAGATCTATATAGATACATAACATTGTCTGACTTGCCATGAATTTGAGGCCAGCCTGGGCTCCATAGTGAGTTCGAGTCCATCCTCGAATACGTAGCAAGACCCTATCTCAAAAGAAAAAGTGTACTTTTATTACAGAAATTTTGGAAAATAAAGACAAGTGTAAAGGAGAAATATAAGTGACTATAATTTCACTGTGCAGAGATACCTACTCTAGTAGGTGCATTTTCTTCACAAATTTTTGTGGCTTCATTGATCTCATTGATAAGCTCCCGTGTTTCCTGACCTAGTGTCACCACCCTGTAGTGGAGAGACAGGCTCTCAGAACTGTGCCATAGGTTAGAAAGCCTCGTGTCAGCTGGCCACTCTTGTTGAGGTCACCATAGCTGAACATACCGACGGACGCATGCTGCTGGCTTCTGCGAGCCTGTCCTGAAAAGCATTGCTCCTTCCTGCCGGCCAGCAGCCCACATCTATAGTTGTCAATATCTTTGAGTACTTTTCGGATCAAAAAGTGAATTCATTATTGAGCTGGGGACGTGGGGACAATCTTCCTGAGCATGTGTCATTACTGGTCTGAGAACCACTCACATCTGTTTACATTCCTGTGACATTTCTCCTGCTCTGGGTGCTGAGACTGATTCTTCTTCTTCAAAAAGCCTTAATGGTGATCGCACAGTGGACAGCTGATTTATTAAAAAAAAAATTGGGGGTCTGCTCATATGCACAGAAGAAGTTCCTTTGAAAGGGAGCATCTTGTTATTGTCACTGGTGTCCAGGTAAAAGGAAAATAGAAAAAAAAAAATATATATATATATATATATATAGCTGAGTGGCCTCGCACCTTCCTGGCAAGCTTGAGGTCATGAGTTTGATTCTTGGTACCAATAAAAAAAGCAGTACACACATACACACAAAGTAAAAAGGAACACATTCCCACTATAGAGATTCTCGAAAAGCATTGTGATTTCATCCTGAGATAGCCAGTACTGGAGGGCTTGGCCTTCCAGCATGATTATATATTTATATATTTTTTAAACTGCAATTACCCTAACATGACTTTTTACCTTGTTTTTCTCTCCCGTGAGAAGTACTCCCCATCGAATCTTTTTAAAAATGTGATTTTTTTTTTTTAAATGGCTGCATTGTTTTGGCCACATGAGTAGTTTACACAGTACTTTTTTGCTAGGAAGTAAGATTTGTTGCAATAAATAGCATTGAACCCAAGTATTCGATCACATTCTGATGCCTTCTCCTTTGCCCTGGTTCTTCCCTCTTGTGGCATGTAGGGGTGTCTGGGGGTGGGGAGGGTCCCTGTGTGACTCTGCAACCCTTCCACAGACAGTCATCACCACCATGACCACCTTGAAGAAAAACCTCGCTGATGAGGATGCCATTTCCTGTCTTGTGTTGGGCACTGAGAATAAGGGGCTCCTGATCATTGACCCGGAGGCCTTCACTGTTTTGGCTGAGGTCAGTGTTGGCTCCAGCCTGGCAAGTCCCAGGCTACATTCCCTCCCTGTGTTCCTAGTATGTTCCGGGTAATACACATACATGGTAGAAAAATTGGAAACTAGCTATGCATAAGGAAAAAGATACACATCCCCAAATCCCACCACTGTTAAAGGTTTGGCATATGTCCTGGATGTTTTCATATATGGACATAGTCATATAACTATACAAATTACACATACATACTGTATATCATAAAAACAGGATCATGGTACAGACTCTAGTAACTTGCTGTTTTCACATTGCACTATATCAGTGTCTTTCCATGTCTGTAAAACCACATCGACCTTTTTATTTTTTATTTTATTTTTTTTTCACATCGACCTTTTTAAAGGCTATTATAGATCCATTATATAGATGAACCATAATTTATTTGCCTTGTCACCTACTGTACATTCAAACTGCTTTTAGTTTGTTGTTATTGTTAACACCACTGCAGTAGATTTTCCTGACCAAATGTCTTGTGCATGCATGTTTAAATACCTCCTTACCATGCAGTCCCGGAGGCAGCAGTTTGGCCAAAGGATAAGACAAAAATGGTTTTGCTACATAATGCTGAGCTTCCCTCCGGAAAATTGTATGCATTTACCCTGTGACCAGTAGGGTAAGAGCGAAGAGATTGCGACTTCAGACAAGGAAATAACGTGAAGGAGTTACTTAAGGGAGGGAGACAGGGTATTTGAGCCTTTTCTCTGCAGATGGACATTCCCAGTGTCCCCGTCTTCCTGGAGGCTTCTGGCCAGTTTGATGTAGAGTTCCAGCTTGCAGCTGCTTGCCGCAATGGGAACATCTACATTTTGAAAAGGTAACCATGGCTGTGGTCTCTGGGCCAGAGGAAACCGGTGGTTTCTGAAGTATGCAAACTGGGCAGGGGGCTTTGGGGCTGGAATTTACAAATGGAAAGAGCTGAGAATTTCATAAAGTAGACTGCATGAGCACAGGGGGGATGTTGGGAGGCTTCTGAAATGGGGGCTGGCTATAAGATCTGTGGTCAGAAGTTGGAGAAAATAAAAAGTTTCTCGTATTTATTTTTTTGCTGCTGGGAATCAATCTCAGGACCTTGCACTTGCCAGGCAGGCGCTTATGCCACTGAGCTACATCCCTGGCAGTTTCTTGTATTTGTTATACAATTTTATAGTATATGTGGCACTTGCTTATGCAGTAATTTCATACATTTTTTGTGGTGCTAGGGATTGAATTTCATACAACTTTTTTTTTTTTTGAGACAGAGTCTAAACATACAGTTCATTGTGGCCTTGAGCTCACTGTGTACCTCAGACTGTCCTCAAACTTACAGTGATCCTCCTGCCTCAGCCTCCTGGAGTGCTTGGATATATGCATGCACCACCATGCCTGGCCATACATTTTTAATTCAAGAAATACTTATTAAGCCAGGTGTGCTGGCACATACCTGTATTCCTAGGTTTTGGAAGGTTGAGGCAAGAGGACTGTGAGTTCAAGGCCAGCTTGGACTATATAGCAAGACCCTGTCTTAGAAAAATAAACCAGAGCTAGGAATTTAGCTCAGTGGCATAAGTGCCTGCCTGGCAAGCGTAAGATCCTGAGTTTGATCCCTGGTACCGCAAAAAAAAAAAAAAGTTAAACAAAAGCCAGGCATGGTGGCACATGCCTGTAATCCCAGCACTCAGGAGGCTGAGGCAGGAGGATTGTTGCGAGTTTGAGACCAGTCTGGGCTACAAAGTGAGCTCAAGGCCAGTCTGAACTACACAGCAAGACTCTGTCTCAAAAAGACAAAAAAAAGAAAGAAAAGGAAAACGAAACCAAAAAGATTTATTGAGCACCTGCTATACATTAAACACTGAGCAAGGTATTGAGGCTATATTGATGCACAAAATATTATAAATATGGTCTCTGCTGTCAATGATGAAGACAGGTTTTTTTTGGACAGGTGCTAGGAATGGAACCCAGGGTCTTGCACAGGCTGGGTAAGCACTCTACTACTGAACTTTACCCCCAGCCCCAGAAGACACATATTAAGTCAAAAAACCATGATATTGCAAACTGGTTGGGCACTGTGGCTTGAAGAGATCAGGGACCCAGGTGTTACAAAAGTGGGGAAAGAATACCGTAGGCAAACTCAATGTGAGAAAGACCTGGGAGTGTGCAACCCATGCCTGGCGGGCAGGGAGGAGGGGGCAAGAGAGGAAGTGGAAACGAGGGCAGGCTCCCGAAGAAACTGGTAGTGCTGCCAGACTGGGTCCAAGGAAGTGCCCCCCAACAGGAGATGGAGACCTCAGAATAGGACACGTTTGCTGGTTTCTATCACAGAAAAAAAAAAATCAGGATGCATTGCTGGAGGCTGAGGTAGGAAAATCACAAGTTCGAGCCCAGCTTGGGAAATTTATCGAGCCTCTGTATCAAAATTTAAAAAATATATATTTTAGAAGGGCTGGTGATGCAGCTTAGTGTGGAGGCCTTGAGTGCAATGCTCAGTACCACCATAAAGGGAGTCATGTGAGGTTATATGTTCTGTGGGTTGAAATCTGTGGAGTCTGTGCATCTATAGAAAGCTCTGGCTCATTTTTTTTTTTTTTTTTTTTTTTTTTTTTTTTTTTTTTTTTTTTTTTTTTTTTTTTTTTTTTTTTTGCTCTGGCTCATTTTGCAATTGAAAGGTAAGGAGGGGCACATTTTATAGGCTGATTATATATGTAAGACTTTTAGGATTTAAGAATCGCCTAGAAGGGAAAGAAAATTGTCACTTTGGGTAACTTTGATTGTGTCCTGCAACTGTAGGACTTCCTTCAAAGTATAATTTTAAAATTACAATTTTCTGCCAGGCATGGTGGTGCATGCCTGTAATCCTAGCACTCTGGAGGCTGAGGCAGGAGGATCACTGTAAATTTGAGCATACCCTGCGCTACAAAGTGAGTTCAAGGCCAGCATGAACTGCCTAGTGAGACCCTGTCTCAAAAAGAAAAAAAAATTACAATTTTCCTTGTCTCCTTCCTCTCTATCCTTATTCTAACCTACTTCAGTATGACATTGTAGAGATTTTGGATTTTATCCATAATGCAGTAGAAAACCATTATTGTGTTCGAAACACAATCACGAGACATTTACTGTTTGTTCATTTGGTTTTGCAGTACAGGGATTGAATCCAGGGCCTTCACACTGAATTTTGGCCCCAGGCCTTTTTTAGAACTTTTAATTTTAAGACAGGGTCTCAATAAGTTGCTAAATTTCCCAAGCTGGGCTCAAACTTTTTGATCCTCCTACCTCAGCCTTCCAAAGTGCTGGGATTATAGGTGTGCATCACCTAGCCTGGTTTATTTACATTTTTAAAAAAATCTGGCTGGGTAAGTGATGGTATGAACCTGTGGTCTGAACTACTTGGAAGGCTGAGGCAGGGGAATTGCTTGAGACCTGTGAATTTAAGACCACCTTGGACAACATAGATATCCTATCTCCAGATAAAAGAAAAGATTACTCTGCTGAGTAGAGAGATTGGAATGAGACGCAGAGACAGATGAGGGCTTTCACAGTCATCAAATGGCCCATGATATTGGCCCAACCTTGATGAGGTTAGAAGGCAGAAAATACCCTCACTTTCAGGATAAGGGAAACTAAGATTGAGAAGCTGGGAAACTGAAAACATTTACACAGCCGCACTTCATCCTTTTTTGAACTTTTTTTTTTTGGTGCCGGGAATTGAACTCATGATGTTGTGCTTGCTAGGGAGCCCGCTGTGCCACTGAGCTACATCCCTGGCCATCCTTTTCTGATAAACTAGTAAACCTCTTGTGTCCATTAGCACCGACTAGACTAGTCTAAGATAAGCTCACTGAGAACTCTGTTAGATGCCAGGTTATTGCATACAACCCCGTAGTAGTGGCAGAAGGGGACACACTTGATATTGTCTAAGGTCACATACCTGCCAAGGAGGTAGAAACAATCCCAGGGTCATCTGCTTTGGGCCTGGGTTCCATCCAGGTTAGTCTGGGGAGGTGCATCAGCTGGGGCAGGGGAGAAGTGTTTTCTGGGGGCACAGCGGGGTGTCTTTGTTCCACAGAGACTCCAAGCACCCTAAGTACAGCATCGAGCTGAGCGCCCAGCCTGTGGGACTTGTCCGGATACACAAGATCCTGGTGGTGGGCAGCACCCAAGACAGCCTGCATGGCTTCACCCACAAGGTGTGGCTTCCTCTTCCCTGCAACTCCAGCGGCCCCTTCCTCCTGTACTAAGCCCTGAGCCCCCACAGACACTGGCTGTTCCCCACCAGGGCAAAAAGCTGTGGACGGTGCAGATGCCTGCAGCCATCCTGACCATGAACCTTCTGGAGCAGCAGTCCCGTGGCCTGCAGGCCGTCATGGTCGCGCTGGCCAATGCAGAGGTTCGCATTTACCGCGACAAGGCCCTGCTCAATGTCATCCGCACCCCGGTGAGTCCCGCCTCCAGTGTCCACTGCTGACTCCTCCTTGCCCCTGTCTTACCCTGAGCTGCTTTGCTGCCTCTGCCCACCTCACTTTGATAGGTTGCAAAAACATCGTATATTTAAATCACCATCCTAGGGAGGGGGCAGAATAATGACTAAACCCTCGTTTTCAGAGACACAGTCTAAGGTGACAGCCAGCCGGAGACACAACATATTAATACACAAGGCAGACTGAAGCAGAGCAAAGCACCGGGAAAGCACAGAGGGCGCCAAGTGACTGGGAGAAAAGGGGTGAGAGCTGAGCAGGGAGGGAACTCCTGGGGCACTAACAGAGCAGGTGACCGCTCACCTGACAAATCCATCTGCCAGGAGGACAAATGGGAGATGAACATTCCCGACTGCGAGCAGTGTGGACAGAGGCCGGTGAAGCTTAGAGATTCTTGATGGAAGAAGCCAGGGAGCTTGAAGGGTTTGGGTCGGAGATTCCCAGACTCTTGTGAGTCATACCACTTTACTGGATCACAACCAACAACATTTAAAAAAAACAGGACAGACATTGTAGAATCCATCACCTGTGAAAGAATTATATGTGTGTATAACTGTCCTGGGTCACAGCCTAAAATCTGAAGGCAACTGATTGGAGCCTTAGGGTGCTGGGAGGGCAGGTAAGGTTGGCAGAAGTAAAGAGAAAACTGAGAGCTGAGGCAGATGGGCCTTAAATGTCCCAACACGAGGTGGGACCCACTGGGGCTTTGAAAGGCAGCAGAGGCAGCGCCGCAAAGGACAGACGGGAGGAAATTAGGCTGGAAGACTGACGAGGAGGCAACCCTAAAGTGAGGCCAGTGATGTTTCTTCTGTGGCTGTGGCTGTGGCTGTGGCTGTGGCTGTGGCTGTGGCTGTGCAGGAGGGGAGGTGGGAAGTACAGGAACTGTTTCAAGTCACTGTGGCCCCAGGCACCTCTTCCCAGCTCACCCGTTGTACTTCACAGCTGGGGCTTCATCTTGCTTTCCTCTTTAAGTATTTTGCCCAGCTAAACTCTTGTCTCCATCTAGGACACTGTGACCAGCCTTTGCTTTGGCCGCTATGGACGGGAGGACAACACCCTCATCATGACCACTCAAGGTGAGGGCACTCAGACCTGGTAAGGACATGGGAGCTGGAGAGAAGAGACAGACCTGATTCTGAGGAAAGAAGACGAAATGGAAGGGAAGCTCAAGTGGACTCGGGTCAAAAACTAGGCCTGTCAACATTTGTCCTGCCTGAGCCTAGGTCTGGACAACTCCTTGGCAGTTTGGTATGGCTGCCGAGGGGTCAGGCCCTGGACTGGGTAGTGTCTCCCCCACTCACCCCAATATCCTAGCGCCTGCCACAGTGCCAGGAACTTCAAGCACTCCATTGATAGCTGCTAAGTGAATGAACGAACTAACAATAGGAAATGATTGAGACACACTTCATTCCTTCTAGACACTGAGCTCCTGACAGGAAGACAGACATGTACAGAAGCTGGGGAACAAAGAAAGGGAATGTGGGCTAAAACTAGGGAGAATAAATCCATCCACTTCCCTAGGTGGTGGCCTGATCATCAAGATCCTGAAGCGTACAGCAGTGTTTGTAGAAGGGACAGGTGAGACGGGTCCCCCACCAGCCCAAGCCATGAAGCTCAATGTGCCCCGAAAGACTCGGCTCTATGTGGATCAGACACTGCGAGAGCGGGAGGCTGGCACGGGTAAGACTCGCTTCCTTCTCTTCCTCCTCCTCCTCTGCAAGGTAGATGCTACTGGAGTGCCCTGGGTAGTAGGACGCCGTGGCCAACTGGCCGCTCTTGTGTCTCTAGAAGTCCAGGGACAGTGTTGCCTTCAAACAACTGGGGATGGGTGCTGTAGTTGAGGGCAGGACCCCTTAGAATTCAGGGAGGCTGCAGTCACTTCTAGATGCAGGAATCCGCTTGAAGAAAGTAGAAAATGGCCAAGACTCTTTCTCTTGTCCTACTCATTTTTATTCATTCATTCATTCCCTGTGATTGTACCAGGTGCCTTGAATTAGGCTACTACTCTCTGCCTTGGGAGCTTAGCCCACCTGGCCAGCCTAATATCATATGTCAGGTATAAAAGGGGATTCTGCCAAGGGCCACTAGGGCACACAAGCAGGAGTAAGAAATTTCACTTGGGAAATAAAGACTTCAGAGAGAGGTGACACTGACTGCCACCAAAAGATGATTACAAGTCTCCCAGACAGCGGGAAGGACTGAAGTAGAGGCATAGGACCCTGATCCAAGCAAATATCTGCCATGGAGCTGCGGGTACAGTGCCAAGGGGTAAGAAGGTAGGTCAGAGCTAGCATGCAAAGGGCCTGGAACATAAAGCTAAGTTCAGACATGTTGTTTAGGAAGTGGGGACCAGACAAAGATTTTAGGGTGAAAAACACAGTGACTTGGGCTGGGGATTTAGCTCAGTGGCACAGGTGCCTGCCTGCCAAGCACAAGGTCCTGAGTTCAATTCCCAGTACCAAAAAAAGAAAAACACAGTAATTCAGCCAGCTCTGTTGTTAAAAGGGATCTTGGTCTCAGTTTGAAGGCCAAATAAAATAGGGCAGAGAACATAGCAGGATTTTATGGTGAAACAATGGATAGTGTCAGAAAAATAAGCCGTAGATGTAGCTCAATGGCAGGATGTTTGTCCAGTGTGTATAATGCCCTGGATTTGATCCTCAGTACCAAAATACAAAAAACTGGGGAGTTCTGTAAGGTGACCACATAAAAACTAAAAAATCATAAGCTTCTCTATATACAGTATAGATCAAGTTAGCAAATATAATGGAAAAAGGCTCTGGTCACAATAGAGAAATCTCTAGAAATAAATGTAACCAGAAAATACACAAAGTTTTATAAATAAAATTATAAAAATTATCTTCAAGAGCTGAATGACCACCTGAATGTTTAAAGGGCCTTAACAAGTCTCAGGGTGGGGTGACCTAATGTCATAAAGCTATCGATTCTTCCACATTGCATCTAGGAATTACCAAGAGTTATGAAGAAAATCATCCTGGTGGGGTTTTATAAAGATTTGATCCATTAATTCTAGAATAAATAGAAGCCAGGCATGGGGTGTGCCTTACAATTGCAGCACACAGGAGGCTAAGACAGGATTCCAAGTTCTAGCCCAGCCTGGGCAATTTAGTGGCTTAGTGAGACTATGATTCAAAATAAAGGGCTAGGGATGTAGCTCAGTGCAAAGGCCCTGGATTCAGTTCTCATCGTACACACACACACACACACACACACACACACACACACACTCAAGCACACACACACTCAAGCACGCATGCACGCACATGCAGACCAAGATGCTGGGTCTAGAGGGTAGGAATGATTTTCAGACTGGGGACAGGGTGGGCTCTGGAGGCAAACGTGAGGAAAGCCATCCACTCTTGGCAGTAGTTACCCATGAGGGTGACTGAAGTGACTCAAAGGGCACAGATGCAAAGACTGAGGCAGGACCGTTAGGCTGTTTTCTGCAGTGTTGCACCTGAGATGGTGATGGACCTCCAGGAGGAGAGGACAAGGTAGTTAGAGGCACCAGGCAGGTGTAGGTGCCCGTGAGCTCCCGGGGACACAGCACACAATACTGAGTGTGGCCCAGGGCCTAACCCTGTGGCTATGGGAATCATAAGGTCCCTGCCCTCAAGAGCTGGTGCTGGCTGCCTGAGCAGGAGGACCCTTCCCTGCTGCTGCCTCCAGCATCAGCCTTTGTGTCCCCTCCTCAGGCATGCACCAGGCCTTCCAGACAGACCTCTACCTGCTACGCGTCCGGGCTGCCCGTGCCTACGTGCAGGCCCTCGAGTCCAGCCTGAGCCCCATGTCAGCCACAGCCCGGGAACCACTCAAGCTGCATGCAGTGGTAAGTGCCCAAGTGTGAGCTATCAGGGTCAGAGGGCAGAGGGCAGGGTGGGCGGGAACCCCCAGCACAGTTACACCCCCAGAGTCAATGTCAAGTCAGCCCAGCTCCTCCGCGCTTCCTTCTCACCCTCATGCAGACCCAGGGAGCAAGTTCCATGTCCTCCCGTCCTCTTGCTCTCACCTTACCCTCCCGTGCTGCGCTCTTCGGCAGCTGGCCACAGAGTTGGACACAGTCTCCAGCTCCCCATTCCATGCTGTGCCCCCAATAGACTCCAGATTTGGAGCAGGGAGCAGAGTAGTCATCTTGAGACATTTTTTCCCAGGATCCAAGAAGGATCCTCATGGCCACGGTACAGGGAAGAAAATCGTTCACTTCAGTAGCCACAGGCAGCCCAAGGCATTAGAACTGCCCGGTATAGGAAAGGACCGCCCTGACCTGACCCCAGCATCCTGAGGTGTACACATGCACAAGGGAGGAGAAGGAGCCCACTCACACCCAGACACGCATGACCTCAAGGTCTACAGGGCCCCAAGCAGCTCTCAGTGGGTTCCTGAGTGTCATCTGATCCACTTGGGGTTTTGACTGGCTTTTTCCCTCAAGAGAGTGGACAGAGAAGTGGAAAGGGTTAAAAAGCAACTCAGGATATGAGGGAGAAAATGACATCACTGAGGCCACCAGGACGAGAGCGGGAAGAGCAGGTCTTAGGGAGGGTGTAAGTGTCTGCTGTGCCTCTGACTTGCTGAGTGGTCGGCCCTTCCCATTTCTGGGCCCCTTCTGGACCCTTGTGCATTTTGAGAGGCAGATGGGCCGAGCGTAGAAGCATTTGGAGGGCATGGGTTGAGGACACTAATGAGGGAGTAGCAGGCTGGGCTCCTCTGCTCAGTGCCCAGGGCTGCTGGGTCTTCAGGGTTCTCCGTACTACTGCTCCGCAGGTGCAGGGCCTAGGCCCCACCTTTAAGCTCACACTGCACCTGCAGAACACCTCGACTGCCCGGCCCGTGCTGGGGCTGCTGGTCTGCTTCCTGTACGACAAGGCGCTCTATGCCCTACCCCGGGCCTTCTCCAAGGTACTGGACCAGCCTCACAGAGGCACAGGGCAGACAGGCTGGGGTGGGAGAATGGTTAGTTGCCCACGGCCCAACCAGGCTGTGATGAGCTTAGCAGCCAGCCAGCAGGCAGACTCTAGCCAGAAAGCAGGCTTAGCGGGGCAGGTCCTGCCTCTGCTGCCATTTTCCCAGTCTGAGAGGCTCAGGGAGCCAGAGAAGAGAATCTCCATGGAATGAAGGGGCTAGTTCCCCCCTAGAGCCCCTGCCTGACCCTATGTTAGTCACTTACTTGTTGCTGAGACCCGATAGCTGACACCCACAACTTAAAGCTGGCTCACAGTTTATAGAGGTTTCAGTCCATAGTCAGCTGGCTGCAAGGCAGGAAGGCATGGTGGAAGGGCCAAGGCAGGGAGGATCTGCTCAAGTCATGGTGAGCAAGAAGCAGAAAATAAAGGGAGAAGCTGGGGAGGAAGATAAACCCATCCAGGCCACGCCCCCAGTGACCTGCCTCTTCCAACCAGACCCCACCTCTAACAGCAAGTCAGCCATAAGCTGTAAGTCCAATCACCTTCTCAAAGGCCCACCTATTAGTCCATGAGGCTCTTGGGGGTACATCTATATGCAAACCATAACAGACCCCAAGTTGGGAAGAGCGGAAGCTAACACCCTAGAATGTAGAAGACATAGCCATGGCTTTGGTAGGAATAGGAGGTCTAGCTTTAACCACAGACAGGCCACACAGGCCTGGAACGTTCCCTCTCCCACTCTGCACTGGCTCTTCCTGGAACCGGCTGGTCATCCCTGCCCATCCTGACGTTAATGGCATTGTCTGGGCACGAGGGCTAATTTTCTTACTCTTTGTCCCCAAACCTAGGTCCCCTTGCTGGTACCAGGGCTCAGCTACCCTCTGGAGACCTTTGTGCAGAGTCTCAGTAGCAAGGGCGCCTCAGACATTATCAGGGTAGGTTGCCTGTTGGTGCTTCCTGGAAGACAAGTGGGACCTTGGGGTGGACTAGTAAGGGCAAGTGTGGACAAAGGCCTCACGGCTTGGGCAGTGGGGGTGGGAGTCTGCACAGTCCACGCCTCTTTGGCAGGACCCCAGTGGCCCATCCATAGGCCAGTGCAGACAGGCGGCCTGGCTTTGCAGGGAGCAAACGTGAGGGTGCAAAGGTGCATGCCCCCTGCTGCCACGGGCATCTTCTGCACAGGTGCTGGTTCTCCGAGAAGGCCAGAGCACGCCCCTGCTAAGTGCCCACATCAGCATGCCGGTGAGTGAGGGGCTGGCGGCCGCCTAAGCCCTGGGCCAGCGTTCAAGAGCCTGTGGAAAGAGCCTGCAAGGTCCATCCACTTCCACTGAGCTGGGCAGGTTCCGTGGCCCTGGGCCACTCCCCCCACAGCGGGGTGCTGGGCCCCGCTTCTTGCTCCTCTCCCAAGCAGCCCCTTGCTCGCCTCCTCCACCACTGGGCCTGTAGCAGCAGGTCACTGAGTACCCAGGAGGCTCAGCGCTGCCCCCTCAGGACCCACCAGGCACTGTCCCCCTGAGCCCTGCGGCCCACCACCCTCCCTAGCTCTTAGATAAAGCACACTGGATCCCAAGGAGGTGTTCTGAGGTGGTCCGGTGAGACAAGGAGTGGCCAGCCCTTCTTTCCACACACTGCTCATCTACTGCAGACCAAGACCTGGACAGGCAAGGGCCTGGGGAAACAGAGGACCTTCCTAAGTGACACTGAGTCCCCTACCCCAATGAGGTTCCAGAGGGCCAGCTGCTGTTAGCCTGCAGGCAAAGCATGAGCTCTGCTCTCCCTGCTGTGCTGAGCCAGAGGCTCCTCTTTCCACCCAGCAGCCCAAGGAACGGCCACCTTCCCATGAGTAACTTCCCCAGTCTCGGACTCAACCACTATCTCAGGCTTCTGAGGCCTCACAAAAGTAGTCAAGGGAGGAAGTGGTACAGGAGGGCAGAGGATGCTGGGGGAGCCTGTGGCCCCAGCTCCAAAGATCACCCATGTGTCTTTCTGACCTAATGCTCATGCCCTGAGAGCATCCCTGGAGAGGAAGGCTAAGCCAGACAGCAGGGATGGGACCAGCGGCACCGGGAGAGTTATTTCTGGGTCCCAGAGGGTGGCCCAGGAGACAGAAGCCCAGAAATACCCATCAGGATGCTCTTAGCCCTGCTCCCTGGAGACCTACACCTTTCCCAGGACAACTAGATGTGTCTTGGTGTACAGTACATGCTCAGGCTTGCAACAGTGACCACATTGTTCTGGGGTTCAACCTCCTCTCATGTAAACTAAGGCAGTTTAGCCAGATGATTTTTCCCCTCCCCTCCCCTCCCCTCCCCTCCCCTCCCCTCTCCTCTCCTCTCCTCTCCTCTCGTCTTTTTGAGACAGGGTCTCCATAAACAGTTCAGGTTGGCCCTGAGCTCACTTTATAGCCCAGGCTAGTCTCAAACTTGCAACCATCCTCCTGCCTCAGCCTCCCAAGCACTGCTGGGATTACAGGCATGCGTCACCATGCCCAGCTAGCCAGATGGTTTCTAAGCTGCTTTCAGCTCTAATACCTTATGACCTCAGCAGTCCCTCTGGAGAAATGAGGAATTAGCCCAGAAAGGTGACACTTGGCAGGAATAACTACACAGCTTTTGCTCCCAAGAAGGGTTCCAAGCTAGTCACTACTGCCCAGTAATAGCCACTGTGCCCAAGATACAGGAATCAGGAGGACACAGCCCACCCCTTGACCCTCCCAAGGAATGCATCCAGAGCTAAGTTAAGAGAGGCAAGGGAATGCCAGGCATGGTAGGACATGTCTCTAGTCGCAGCTACTTGGGAGGCTGAATTACTTGAGTCCAGGAATTCAAGAATAGCCTGGAAACTTAGCAAGACTCCCCCAACTCAAAAAACAAACTGCCGGGCATGGTGGTGCACACCTGTCATCCAGCTATGGGGGAAACTCAGGCAAGAGGATCACAAGTTCAAACATAAGTTCAGGATCAGCCTGGGCAACTTCGTGAGTCTATGTGTCAATGTAAAAATTTTCAAAACGGAGCTGGGGATGTAACCCAATGTTAGGGTCCTGAATACCATTCGAGAAGCTCTGGATTCAGACTCCACCACTGCAAACAAACAGAGGCAATGGGTCTAGACCAAAGAAAGCCATGCCCTTCTCCCTGCACTGCCCAGCCACTCACAGACACAGGCCACCTTGGTGTGGATGCAGTTGGAACAAGCAGGAGGCAGAACCTGGAAATGGAAAGGTGTGGAGTGCAAGGAGGGTCGAGAAGCATCACTGTCAGAGAGATCTCAACCTGTGGAATTTACCTTGTTGCTGGAACTGGTGGTGGCGGCGGCAGGTTGGGCAACAGATGACCTTACATTCCATTTCACCCCAGTCCAGCTATGAACTGCATGAACTCAACAAAAAGATCTGGTCAGGGAGCTCTTTCCGGCTATGCGTGGTGTTGGAAGGGGAGACCTACCCAGCACCGGATGTAAATTTATATAATGTCACACCTACTAATACACGAACTGCACTTCACAAGCTTGAAACAATGTGGGATACCCAGTGAGAGTGCCAGGGAGTTGTGTACATTAAAATAAGAAGAAATGGTGTGGTGTTTTGGGTTTTGTTTTCTTCTTCTACTAAAAGTTAGTATTTTAAAACAAGCACCTACTTAGTAAGATGGAATTAGATAGTTTATAACAACCAAGCTCTCCTCATTCCCTGGGATGCTCACCTGCGATAATCACTTGCAGTTCTTTTAGCTATTTATAAAGTAATATGCACATACTACTTTTTTGGGGGGTACAGGGAATAAAATTCAGGACCTTGTGCTTACCAGGTAGGTGCTTGTGCCACTGAGCTATATCCCCGGCCCTACTTTTATTTATAAATCTTAGCTATCTGTTGACAATAGGGATTGTAATAGGTGAGGCTTTATCTCTTGAAATACCACCCATCCCTAGTAGAACACTGGTCACAGTTTCAATATATAAAACAAAGTTATCCAATGCAAAGCCAAGAATTAGGCTATAAATAAGGCTTTTTGAACTTTAAATTTTTCATGAAGTTAGTAATTGCCTTTTCTTTCACTTAGATGGGTTTTTTTGGTTCTTGTGTGTATGTGTGTTTTGTTTATTTGTTGTCTTTTTGAGATAGGGTGTAGTTTAGGCTGGCCTTGAACTCACTTACGTAGCCCAGGCTGACCTCAAACTAACAGCGACCCTCCCTCCTCCTGCCTCAGGTTCCCAAGTGCTGGGATTGCAGGCGTGTGCCCCCACGCCCCCAGCCTTCACTTAGTTTTTTTTTTTTTTTTTTTTCGGTACTGGGGATCAAACTCAGGACCCTGCACTTGCTAGGCAAGTGCTTATTCCACTGAGCTATATCCCCAGCCCTTCACTTAGTTTTTTAACACACCAACTAATCCTTACCCCTTCAGTCTGACAGTTGCCACACACACACACACACACACACACACACACACTTGAGGGCTGTTTGCTCTCCAGAATTAACTGCCCCTCTCCATGTGTAGATCCCTTGATTCTAGGGTTCCAGATCATCTTTAAAAGGTTTTTAAGAGGTAAACATTTTATGGCACTGCTTGTCTGAACATTTAATTCTTTTAATGGCACTGCTTGTCTGAACATTTCTTTAATTCTTTTAAATACAGTTGGTACTTTGGATCATAAAATTTGAAGTTGGAAATAATTTTGCAGGCAATACTCTCTTCTAACTTCAGTACCATTTCTTTCTTTCTTTTTTTTTTTTTTTTGTGGTACCAGGGATCGAACTCAGGACCTTGCACTTGCTAGGCAAGCGCTTATTCAACTGAGCTATATCCCCAGGCCCTCGGTACCATTTCTATGTCTGACTGTCCTTTTTTCTCTTAGAAGCTTTGAATGTTGTGACCTGTGTGACTTTTTGTCATTATTTCTTGTGCAGCAGAGATAGATGTGTACCCTTCAGACCCAGAAAATTGTATTGCAGTTGTTTATTGGATCATTTCATCCTCTCAATTTTGTCTGTTCTCTCTGAAGAACAGCATCTGATAAAGGCCACTCATCCAAGAGAGGCCATGCCGATCCTAATTTTTTCTTCTATTTTGGTTCTGTTTTCTGAGTTTACTATTAGTAGTTTTTTCTTTTTTTTAAGACAGAGTTTTCCTATGTAGCCTAGGCTAGCCCTGAACTTGCAGCAATCATCCTGCTGCCGCAGCCTCCTGGGTACTGGGATTATAGGAGTGCACCGCCACACTTGGCTTGTCAGCTTTTCTTAACTTTTACATTTTTTTGTTGTTGTTATTTCTCAATGTTTTGGTTCTTGGTTCAGTCTTATGGTGTCTTTTCAAAACTGGACTTCTCGTAGCTCAGATTATCTTTTTATTTTACCAGGTTATCTTTATTTTACCAATATTTCCCTTGAGTTTCAATTTTTTGTTTTCCAAGGTATTTCTCCTGTATTACTCTAAGATGGGGTAACAGAGGACCTTAAAGATTTCACATGCTCAGAATAAATCAGGAATAAAACACTCCACCTTCATCTCACTATAATTAGCAAGGGAAACTGTTTCCATGCTGGGTAAAAAGGGGTAGGGAAAGCTCCTCCAAGTGTTCAGTGCTGGGAGTCAAACCCAAGGCCTTTTGCATGCTAGGCAAGTGTTCTGTTTTGTGTTTGTTGATTGGCTGATCCCAGGAATCAAACTCAGGACCTCACACTTGCCCGGCGGGCACTGTGCCACTGAGCTGTATCCCCAGCCCGAGTGTTCTACTGTTGAGTTACATCCCCAGCCCATTCCAGAGGAGCCTGAAGCACTAGCCAGCCACTGAGTAAGTTTGTGTCCTGCATTGACAATGCCTGCCTTGTCCGAAAAACCCCTAACTGAACATTGAAAGTGGAGTAGGACTGGTAGGATTAGTCCTCGGGCAACTAACAAACACATTTCCTTTCTGGAAATGTTAAAAATTTGTTTTAACCTCAAAATAAAAGATTTTTAAAGAAAATTTATTTGTATTGCTCTTTATATCATTCATTCTTACAAGTTAATCTAGATAGGTGATTTTTAAATAAACCAAACAGGAAAAGAAAAAAAAAAAAAAAAGAATCCCACTGATAAAACTCCAAGAACGAGGAACTCATAGTCCATATTGTAACATGACACTGAGCAAAACCTAGCATAAACAGTAGCCTGCAGACGCTGACCCTTAAAGACTTAGGACATCAGAATGACCCAACATATACAATGTTTTTATTTTTCTTTTTGATTTGTCTTTGTTGTGTCTTCTTCATTTTCAATGTAAAGAAAAAAGAAGAAAATCTGAGATTAAAAGAATATGTAAAATGATCAAGCTGATTTGAAAAGGAAACAAATAGAACTTCCAAAAATGAAAATAAGATACTCAGATATCCACATTTAAAAAATGGATGACTTACTACAACCACATAAAAACATGCAACCAGCATGATGGCAAGTGACTGCTGCCCAGGTACTTGAGAGGTTGAGGCAGGAAGATCACTTAAACCCAGGAGTTTGAGACCCCCTTGTAAAAAAAAAAGCAACATAGGGAAACCCTTATCTCAAAATAGATGTATGAATAAATAACCTAGAATTTTGTTTGTAGCAAGAAATAACTTTTTAAAAGCACTGAAAAAGTCAGGAAAGAAATACTACAAAATAAAGTGTTAGGCATATAGCAACTGTAAAATTAACTACAATAAAAGTGGCTATTAAAAAAATTCATGTCTAGCCAGGTGTGGTGGTATACACCTGTCCTCCTAGCACTGAGAAGGCTGAGGCAGGAGGATCAGGTTTAGGCCAGCCAGAACTACAAAGAGGTTCCAAAAAAAAAAACAAAACTAAGCTATCTTTTTTCCATCCTGGGGATTGAATCTAGGGCCTTAGTTATGCTAGCTAAGTGCTCTACTATTGAGTAACATCTCTAGCCTTCCTGATTTTGTTTTGAGACAGTGTTTTTAGAGTTTCCCAACATATTTTGAATCTATGATGACAAAAACCCATAATGAACGTTTTAATGGTAAAATACTAAACTTGTTCCCCTAAAGTCAGAGACAAGAGTGGACCCTACCAGTATTCCACTATCTACAGTGGCCTCAACCATACAGAGGGGCAAGAATAGACATACAGAAATTAAAAAGGATAAACAAAACCTTTCATAGGTAATCTGTTTATAAATCCACATGTGCTGAACTCTATTAAGTAATGTATAAAGCCTTAAAATATCAAATACTCAAGGTATGATCTTTATAAGAAAAGGTATAACTTTATTGAAAACATTCAATGAGGAGATATACCATGTTCATGAACCAGATGATTCAATGTCATTAGATGCTGAGTTTCCCCAAACTCATCTATAGATTCAACAGGTTCCATTTGAAGAGGGTTTTATTGATGGGATTTGACAAGTGGATTCTACAATGTATGTGGGAGAGCAAGGGCTCCCAAAGGTCGTGGTGTTATCACATGACCAGTGTAACAAAGTAGAAAAACTAAATGTGGTATGTCCAGTGGATCACTGAATAGCAGGGAAAAGAAACTCCCCACAGCTTCATACTTAATAATTTGGATACAATTCAGAAACATAACATTAAGTAAAAAAAAAAAAATAGAATAAACTCCATAATTCCATTTATATAAAATTCAAAAACATGCAAAACCAATACAAACAACAAAACTATCTATAAAGCGAAGCAAGGAAATGATTAAGACAGGACACCACATTTCTGCCAGGGAAGACTTACATGGAAATGACAGTTTCCTGTGTGTGTGTAGGGGTTATAAATATTCTCTTGCATCTCTTCACCATTCAATAAAAAACACAAAAATAAGGTATTTGGAGGGCAGGGGATGATGCAGGAAGAAAACAGGAAGGAGCTGCCCGTGCTTATGGACAGCACATACAGGACCAGGCACATCTTTTTTAAAAAATTGCAATAGCACATGCTCATTGGTGGAGATAGTCACCTCTGTGGCATGGGCAGAGCCTGTCAGAGGGTGGGTTCCCCAAGGCATTCTGGGGGACAAGCCTCTTGTTTTACAGGAGGCCTCAGCATTACCTGTGGTCTTTCACTTCTCCTCATTTTTGTGCAGCCCCTCATCCCCACCTTCCCCAGTTCCCAGAAGACCCAGAGCTTCTCTGATCCAGTTTCTCTCCCAGTAACCCCACCCCGTCCCAGAGGGCAGCTGCTTGGCTGCTCAGGGGAGGTGCACCCAGCAGCTCCTTGGACGCTTTCCATCTGTCCCCACTGCCGGCCCCAGCCTCCCCTATTGGTGGAATTCCTGAGCCTCTCCATGGGGCAGTTCTTGCCTCTCCCTCAGAACATGCTATTTCAATTTCTAATTCACTGCTAGAGTATGAACAGGGCTCTAACAGCCTTCTATCTTTCAAAGCATTGTCAAGAGCCAGGTGGGGTGGTGCACACCTGTAATACCAGCACTTGGGAAGCTGATGCAGGAGGATTGATCTTGAGTTTCACTACATAGTAAGACCCTGTCTCCAAAAAAAAAAATTGTCAACTTCTTTGACTTACTGCTATCTTTTACATTCCTTCCTCTTGTAAATTTGTATCTATTTTATTTCTTTAGTATCATTTTATTTTATTTTATTTATTTATTTTTTTTTTTTTGCAGTACTGGGGATCAAACTCAGGACCCTGCGCTTGCTAGGCAGGCACTTATTCCACTGAGCTATATCCCCAGCCCACTCTTTAGTATCATTTTAGAGGCTCTCAGAGCGGAGATAAACTCATGGGTTGAAGCCTAATGTTTCCCACATTTACATAAAAAGGTGGAACACACAGCTCCAAAGAGCCACAGAGGGGCATAGCCATCCTCTTTGCTGCTTTGCCCTGATTTTTTTTTTTTTTTTAAGATAGGGTTTCACTGTGCAGTTCAGGCTGGCCTTGAACTCATTTGACAGCCTAGGTAGACCTTGAACTCACAAGTGATCCTCCTGCCTCAGCCTTCTGAGTGCTGCGACTACAGGCATGCACCACCATGCCCCATCTTTGTCCTGATTCTTTTCCTGCTCCCTTTTCTCACCAGCTATGCATGGTCAGGGGGAAGCACAAAGACCTGCATTCAGATCCTGCCTCCTAGCACACCAACTCCTCCAGCTTTTCACTTTTCACTCACCAAATAAGAAGCATAATTGCCACCCAGTGCACCAGGGCAGCTAAGAGAGGTTCCAAACTTAGAAGCTCTTGGAATGTTGCAGAAATGCTTCTGATCATGGAGACTAGGATTGTATAGCATGTCTGCATTCTCACTGCCTGTATCCCACTTCCCTGCCAGGGCCAGAGAAGGCACAGCCCTGGCCCCTCAGACACCCTGTGGCTTCCAAGCCTAATAGAAGAACCAGAAACAGCAGCCAGGGCAACAAAATGAGAACTAGAAACCCAGTAAAGATGCTGGGCATGGTGGTGCAGGCCTGTAATCCCAGCACTCAGGAAGCTGAGGCAGGAGGATCACTGTGAGGTCAAGGCTAGCCTAAGCTACATAGTGAGTTCAAGGCCAGCCTGGACTACATGGTGAAACCTTGTCTAAAAAAAAAAAAAAAAAGTGGGGGGACTGGGGATATAGCTCAGTGGAATAAGTGCCTGCCTGGCAAACACAAGGTCCTGAGTTCAGTCTCCAGTACTGCAAAAAAAGAAAGAAACAAAGAAAGAAAAGAAACCCAGTGAAGGAAAGAAGGAGGCCAAGGACCCAACGGTCACTTTATTAGCCTGGCAGAGAGGGGCAGCTGAGCAAGCCCTTGCCAGATTCCTCCATACTCTCTGCCAAGAGAGGCACAGTTAGAAGACCTGAGCCCAAGCTGGAAGCTGGGTGGGGGCAAGACAGGCTGAGCTGGAGTGCCCTAATCCAGGTATTAAGAGACAACATGGCCTCCCTCCTGTGCCTGAAGGCGGGGCTGGAGACATGTTAACAGTACCCCCACACCTCTTCCAGGTCCTTTCTGTCCTGTTTGGGTTCGCCTCCTCCCGGAGTCAGGACGCCACGAGTCTCACATCGGCTGTGGTCTGGAAAGTGATCCCATCCCCAGGTAAAGGGGAAGCCAGGAAGGGCCAGAGCCAGATGAGGGCCCAGCGGGGACCCAGGGCTGCCTGCAGGTTGTGGCGGGCACCCAGGTCATAGGAGTGCTGGCCCCGAGCCCACTCCCACATGGTCTGGCCCCGTAGCAGCAGTGTCCCATGGAACAGCAGCCCAGCCCCGCAGAGCAGCGCACCTGCCACACACGTATCCATCACAAAGGCCAGGGCAAACTGGGCCAGGGACACTCGGCCTGCAGGGAGAGAGCAGAGAGGGTCAGGGAGCAGCAGCGGGCCCGGCCCTCCCAGAACCCAGTCCTCTCTCCAGAGCTTATTGCCCCACTCTGCAAATACCAAGTTGCTACTCACTGGCCAACCCATGCTGGATTATGGAAACACTGGCGAGTAGGACAGATAGCCCTGCCTGTGGTACGACTTCCATTCCTGTACCACAAACTTGATGACTAAGTCCCGGATACTGTAAATACTGAGGTGAGATGGCAACCCTGCCCTTAGGAAGCTCTCAGACATTAAGCAGATAATTTGCCATTTCTTTACAAGTATGGCTGGGTCGCAACAGAAAAGTACACACCTTATACAATCTTTGTCGCAGCAGGTAACGAATATCTGCTGAATAATGAATTACAAGATGCCCTGAAACATTGTACTAAGTGACAGAAGCCAGACACAGAAGCTCACGTGTTATGTGGTGCCCTTTATATGATGTGCTGAATCTGCCAGTGCATAGAATGAGAAAATCCATTAGTGGCTACCAGGGCCAGAGAGATTAGGGAGGAATAGAGGGAGTCTGCTTAATGGGTTCAGGATTTCTTTTCAGGGTGAAACTGTTCTAAAATTTGATAGTGGAAATTGCTGTACTACATTGTAAATATACTACTTTTGTTGTTGTTGTTGTTGTTGTTGTTTTGAGACAGGGTCTCACTAGGTAGCCCAGTTGGCCTTGAACTCATGGTGATTGTCCTGCCTCAGCCTCCTGAATGCTGGGATTACAGGAATGAGCCACCATGCCTGGCTTGAACTGTACATTTTTAAATTGCTAAAATGATGAATTTTACCTCAATAAAGAAGAGCCCCATGATAGAAGGGTTGCCATACAAACATTGAGAGGGCAGAGGAGGGGGACTTGGTCTATTTTAACAAATGAGGAGAGAACATTCTGTTTGCAGATGAGACAGAGAGGCACAGGTGAGAGAGGGAATCCATGGTCTGAGATGCAGTCTCAGGTTGGACATGTGGATCTGTAAATGGTGGGGACCTAGGGGCTCTGAAACCCCTAGAATACCTGGATCTGCCAGAGCACATACAGCAAGAGGAGAACCAGTCTACCCTCAGACATCAGATCATGGGGAGAGCAAGCCCCACGTGGTGATGGGAGACTGCAGTCCCAGCTAATTGGGAGGCTGAGTTGGGAGCATCACTTGAGCTCAGGAGTTCAAGACCTGCAAAACCCCACTTCAAAAATAAACAAAAAGAGGAACTAAGATATATCATGTACAGGTACAAGTTCCCTATGATGAATGTGATCATTATGTACATTTAAATTGTACCAATAAACTTACTAAAAAAAGTAAATAGGAAACCGGAAAGGAAGGTGGAAACACCACGAAAGTCAGAAGTATCGGTGAAGCCAAGGATGCAAAAATCAAGCATGCAACAACGGGCAGCGTTTAGTCTAAACCGTCTCTTCCGGTAAAAGGGAACTGGAAGGTCCTGAAGATTTGGTGAAAATAGAGCCTGGACCCGTGGTGGTCTCGGAGGAGGGGTAGGGCACACGCCAGGCACCGCAGGGGCAGGAATAAGGGAAAATCAGCTGCAAAGTCCTTCTGGAAGCAGCAGCAGGACAGGAGAAGAGCAAGCAGGCGAAAATGCAGGGTCTAGAGTCTGCACAAAGTCGGAAACCCCAAAGGGGGGTCCAGGATGCAGGGGAGGAGTGGACACCACAGAGGGAGAGGAGGCTGAGAGACATAAACAACCACCGGGGACGGTCAGCCAAATGGGCACAGGCTGACCGTGGAAGTAGCATCTGTTGTCTCCCTGGTGGACCTTGGGGGACAGGAAAGTAGGGAAGGTTTGGGAAGCAAACTCTGGAGAACAAAGGCCAGCCGAGGTCAGTGGCCATGAACACAGCAGGGGACCACGTCAGAGGGAAACGCAGAGGAGCCTGGCAGGTAGAGCAGGAGCACAGGCAAGGAGGCCTGAGGCTGGCAGGAGAGGGGTGGGAAATGGAGGGCTCTAAACTGAACATGAGACAGTACAATGGGGCACAGGAGGTGGGTGGAAAGGTGACAGCCAGGAGCCTGCAGGGCGCAGCAGAGCGGAAGGGTGAGAGGGGAAGGGGAGGAGAGCTAAGAGCCAGGAAGTGGGCTGACTTCATGGGCTGCCCTGCAGGTGACGTTTCAGCCCGTGACAAGGATGGAGGTAAGAACACGAGTGGGAGGAGGAAGTCGAATGGAGAAGGTCAAGAAACAGTCATGTGGGTGCAGATGAGACTGTTCACACCGGCTTTCAGATGCTCGTGATTTCTCAGGGCCAGGGATTGAATGATCAGGAGCAGGGGCCAGAGACTCTGGTGCCAGAGAGCAGTGACTGGAGGCCGCGATGACGGCAGCGGCAGGAGCGCTGAGCCTCAGCGCACCCCAGAGGCACCACGGAGGGTGCAGGAGGGCTGAGCAGGGAGTCACTGCGGGCAGAAGGCTCTGATAAACCCCGTGGCCTCCAGAGTCTGCCCCTGGCGGCGGGGGTGGGTGGGTGGGGTAGACATGGGGGGCAGGGCTGGACTGGGGTCGGTTGAGGAAGCACGGTGACATCTCAGAGTTGGGGTGGTAGCTAACAGGCCAAGTTTATAAAGGATGGTGACAAGGTCAGGAGGAGGAAGGCAAGAGAGAAAGCCCACACATCCCGGCGGGAGAGAAGAGGGTAACCAAGTCCTGGAGACATTCTCATGGGTGGTGTCAGAGGAGAGCACTCGCGTCATTCAGAACACCGCACCATAGCCTCCCGTCCCGTCTTCCCCTCCTCACCCCACGGCTGGGCACTTCCCTGCCCGGACCTTCCGCTGGCTCCCTGCTGCCCAGTCAGGTCAGGGTCATGCGCTCCCGCGTTCAAGGCCTTCCACCATCCAGTGCCGACCCACTGCCCAGCGTCCACCTCCCAGGCCCACCAGCTTCCTTTTGCTCCTTTTTGGGCCTCTGTTCACGTAGCTTCCCTCACTTAGAGCCCCTAACAGTGTTCACCCCCAGAGACCCCTATTCCCCTTCCTCTTCTGCCAGCAAGTCCTGGAATCCTTCCTTCCTCTCCCGGACAAAACCTGACCCTTGCCTGGGGGCGCTGTATTGATGTACAGTGCTGCACACCCACCAGGCTGCCCTTAGTCCTACAGATGGCAGTAGGACTGGTCCCCAGGGCAGTTCCAAGAGAACCAGCCAGAAACTCTACCTCCCGTCAGAAGGGGCTTTACTCCTTGGACCACCGCAGGCCTCCCAGGGACCCTACCTGTAAGCAGCATGAGCCAGGGCAGCAGGAGGAGGGCGACGGTGTGGAGAGGCGCGTGTGTCTGCAGCAGGGCCGACAGGGCGGGCCCCAGCAGCACAGAGACGTGGAGTAGGACACCGGAGGCATGGAGCAGCAGGCACAGGAAGTGCCGGTAGTTGTGGAAGCCCACGCAGCGGCCCAAGAGGCGGCAGTGGTGGTCCCGACGCAGGATGCAGACACGGCAGGCAGTGCAATGCCCGCTGCGTGGTGGCACCTGGCTCTGGCACTGGTAGCAGAAACTGCAGCAAAGGAGCCATAGGGTCAGGGCCAGCAGCTCTGCGTGCCCCAGATCCCACCCAGTGTAAGCCCCCACACCCATCCTGGGGAAGCATAACAGCCACCTGCCCTGGCCAAGCCTCAGGTTCCCTGCAGGAAAAGCAGGCTAAGATTTCCCATGCTCCCTGGGGCCAGGGCTGCAGGGCTGGGGTGGCTTCCAGCTCTGACTTTCTGAGGCCTAAGGCCTTTCTCTGACCACTAACCCTTAATCCTCTCACTTCTTCCGCACCACCACAAGTCACCATGAACAGTCCCTGCCATTATTACACTAGCTTCTTGACTGTTCCCTCCAAGCATAATCTCATCCCAGAAGCCAGACTGAGCTCCTAAAGCTTACTTTACTCTCCTTTGCTCAAAACCCTCCAACGGCTGTCCATTTCCTTTCCAGTGAAAAGTAGCCTTCAATGTGGTAGAAGGTCCTTATGGCTTTAATGTCTCTTGCTCTCTCACTCTACCCCTATCAGCCCTGCTATTCTGGGAAACTAGCCACACAACCCCCTCAGGGCCTTTGCATACTCTGGTCCCTCTGCCTGAACACACTACCCTCAAATACCCACAAAGCTAGGTCATCTCCAAGTTTTTCTCAGTGAGGTCCCCCTTGACTACCTATTTATTTATTTATTTATTTAATATTTAGGGGTGCAGTAAGATAGGGTCTTGCTCTGTAGTCCAGGCTGGCCTCCTAAGTGCTGGGCCTGCACCACCACATGCAGCACTTATTTTTATATTTAACTGCAATGCTCACACTGTGATTTCTGAATGTAATGCAGCATTATTAAATCAATGATTTAATTATTATTAAATCATTATTAAATAAATGATTATTAAATCAATGGGATTAACAAATCCCAGTTATTTCTGGTGGAGAGGGCTGAGGGCCTGAACAGAAACCCGAATTCTTTAGCTTGCTTTATGCTTTATGTACTGGGAATAGAACCCGGAGTAGTGAGCTACATCTCCAGCACCCCCTTTTTTTTTTTTTGTACTGGGGACGAACCCAGGGCCTTGGTACTGAGCTACATCCCCAGCCTTTTTTATTTTTGAGGCAGGATCTTACAAAGTCACTAAGTTGCGCAGGCCCTCCCTATTCCCCTCCCTCAGCTTCCCCAGGTGCCAGGATTACAGACCGCACCACTACATCTGGCCTCCAGTACTTTTAAAATTGTACTTTGAGTCAGGATCTCACTAAATTGACCAGATAGCCCCGCTCCGATTTTTGTTCCCACGTCACTGACGTCGTCTGACATTTTATATACTTTGCGTACTTATCAGACCTATAGTTTAGCCTCTAGCCCCACTGAGAGCTATTCCAAGTGGTGGAGAATCTGTTTTACCACAAACCCCCAGCCCCCGAAATAGTATCCTGCACTGGCAGGTGCTTAATAAATATTTGAGTGAAAAAACTAATACTCATTTTTGCTCTTCTATCCCAAGTGTTCGGGAAGTAACAACCCGGCTGAAACAATCTGGGGCTAACACCTCGGGCCCGGTGCCCCGCCCCCACCCCGACTCCCACTCGCCCCGAGGTCTCCGCGCCCCACTCACGCCCAGCCCTGGCCCAAGCCGCGGCTGGCCAGCATCACGCCCCGGATGCTGGGGTCCGAGCGCAGGAACAGCCCCACGTTGCCTAGCAGGTTAAGCAGCTGAAAGGCGGCCAACGCGAGCTGCAAGGCTCGAGCTAGGGGTCCCAGCGGGGGCGGCCCGGGACCCAGCACCAGCACATAAGCCAGCTCCAGGACCACTGCGGCAGCCCACAGCGTCGTGAGCACGAGAGGCAGCCGCGCGGGTGCCCCGTCCGCATTCCCTGAAGCCCACGGCTGCCCCATGGTCCGGACCCACCCGCTCAGAGAGCTTTAGGACCCCACCGCTTCCGTACTGGGGCAGTGATAGCGGCAGACCGACACCTTCAACAACCAATAGGAACTCAGAAGGGATGCTAGGAGCGCTAGACCCAAAGGAAGATGTTGTGGATGCCGAGAGCTGATTGGTCAATTGAACGAACCTGGCGGTACTCAAATCCGATTGGCGCTAGAGTCCGGGTGCCATAGCTAAATTTCGCCCCGCCTGTCGCGCAGACTCCACCCCCTCCAGCGGAAGCCGGGCTCGCGGGTGGAGGTGGCTGGCTCACTAGAAGGATTGAGTTGCACCCTCCGTGGCGTCGGGGTTTCCCGGCTCAGCACATTCTCCCCATCTCCCCGCAGCCGCGCAGATATTTATAGCCCCGCGTAGGGCCATCCAGCTGGCTCGGAGCCCCACCCTATGCTCGGGTGTCTCCCTTCATCACCCCAGAAAACTTTAAAACAGCTGGGGGCCTCCGCGTTTCGGACTGTGAAATGAGGATGGGACTCCGTTTCCCATCCGCGAGGCCGGAAGAGGCTCAGGAGAAGGCCCCCGAGGGCAGCCTTTAGGGCGGTCTGCGATCACTGTCAAGTGTTGTCATCTCGGTTTTACAGATGAGGAAACAGAGAGGGCCTGTGGCTTCCCTAAGGTCACACAGCACCACAGCCACAGAGCTGGAACCGAATCCCAGATCTCCGCCACGAGACCCACCCCAGCGTCCCCCAATTCCATAACCCCTGGCTCCAGTGCAATCTGTAGTCTGGCCCGGACTCGAAAGCCCTAACCTCTGTCCGGCCCCACCCTCCTCCCCCATATTTAGTGCGAACCCGATCCGGGGCTGGGCCGGGCCCTACTTAACGGGTCTGGGGTGTCCCAGAGCGCGCGGAGCGGAGCGGAGCCGGGAACCACAGCGAGGTGATGATGGTTATGCAGCCCGAGGGTCTGGGGGCCGGGGAGGGACCCTTCGCGGGCGGCGGGGGCGGCGAGTACATGGAACAGGAGGAGGACTGGGACCGCGACCTGCTGCTGGACCCGGCCTGGGAGAAGCAGCAGCGGAAAGTGAGTGCTTGCCCATTTCCCCACGGCAAAACTGAGGCCCGGGAGGCCGGCCCGTGTCCTGAGCATCGCAGCAGTGCAGAGGCACAGCCCGACTTTAACCTAGTCTGCCGCTGCTCAGCCCACGCTCTGCCCACCAGCCCCCTGCTGTCCCCTAGGGCTGGAGAAGCTGGCTGGGAGCCCTCGTGAGGGTCTAGGGTGTCAAGAACTATTCTAGGGTCACCCCGTCGTAGGTTTATTCCTCTGGGCCCACTTCTGCTGGCAAACACAGATTGGGCAAAGCCTAGGAGATACAGATTGGGGAGATGGGGTTTAGGGAGAATAATCTCTCTCTCCATGCCCACCCTGCTCTAGTTACATATTCTAAGAGAGCACCTGAAGGAGACACTCTGGACCCTGGGGGACTTGGGAGTGTGGGGAAGGGGGTATCTCAAACTCCGTTCCACCCTCTTCTCTGTATGCTTTCCAGGGTGAGTCCACTCTATTTTGTTTGACAGTTGAGGAAACTGAGGCTCAGAAAGAGGCAGAGATGGGCCCCACATCATATACTGTGAGAAAACAGGAGCCTTCAGTCTGGGTCCCTTGTCCCGCTCCCACTCTTTCCCAAGATACCCCTCCTGCTTCAGGGGCCCTGAGTCTGCTGAAAAGGTCACAAGGTCTGGGAGGAGGGGAGCCCTGGGTCCCCTTACGCGGTAACCTGATGCTCCAGCCAGATGGGCACCTTGTGCTGAGACAGCGCCTTGGGGGAGCCTGACGGAGGGGGCGCGTGGGCAGCTGCTGCCCTGCCCAGCCTTGTAGGGCACTCGGGCGCTTCTTCCCCTGAACTATTTTCATTCCCAGACTTTCCCTAGTGGAAGGGGCAGGACACCCGGGTTCCCTAAAGAGAAAATGATGCCAGCTTGAGTGAGAAAAATTTGGGGAGTGGCAGATGAGGAGTAGGGAGGGCACCATGAGGTCGTCGGGCACTGCTGAGTGATTGGCAACAGAGCGAGGCTCCTGGAAAGGGCAGGAGGACACCGGGGTGCTGAGTGGAATTTGCAGGATCCAAGAGTCCCAGAATCTCGGATCAGAGCACTTCCGCTGGGTTGTGACAGGAGTTGATCTCCAGGGTTGGGAGGCCGAGCTGACTCTCCTGGAGTGTCCTGGGTGATACACCCCCCGCCGGGGGTGCCCCTGCACCTGTTTCCCAGCATGGCTGTGGTCCCTGGATTTGGTCATCTCCGGTGATGTCATCCCTGCCCCTGGCTCCAGCTGTCATTTGCTGCAACAGCTCCTACCCCCCCCCACCCCCGCACCACTCAGGCTTCTCCCACGTGCGCGTCCACGTGCCCCTCACAGGGGCACGTGCCAGTCTGTATCTTGGTTTTGTCATCTGAAACATCAGGCGCATCCCTCTATCCCAGCTCACAGCTACCCACTTTATCCGTTCGCATCCCCTGTCCTTGGACATTTGGGTCATTTCTTTCACATCCAACATTATTTATCGCAAGATTGTAATAAATATCTTTGGGTAGCTTTCATCCTCCCTTTAACCCTGCCCATCCCTGCTCCTGCACACTCTTTCTTAGCAGTAACTCCATCCAACCGTTTCTACAGACCTGGAACACTCCCCTTTCCTCACACCTGATGCCTGCTCCCTCTTTACACAAACACACTTGTGGACCAGGCATGGGGGCGCGCGTTTGTAATATCAGCACTCAGGAGGCTGAGGCAGGGGGATCACCGTGAGTTCAAGGCCAGCCTGCACTACATAGTGAGACTCTGTCTCAAAAAATGTTTTTTGTTCAATAAATATTTTTAAAGAAGTTCTAGTGCTGTTAGGTGCCAGGATTCAGCAAGAGACAAAATAAAGCCCCTGCTTGCCTCTTACGTTGTTGTGCCTTCCCCTGCCCCAGCACCCTTTCCTGCCCTTGCACCCCACTGCCTCCTCCCCACATGTCCCTCCACTCTGCAACCAGGAGCTCTCTGGTAACACAGTTCTGCCCACCTCCCTCCTGCCTGAACCTTTGCTGACTCCCTGTAGCTCTCAGGATCAAGTTCAAACTCCCCAGCTTAACATCCAAGATCGTGCATGACCTGGCCTCTGCTGCCCCTCCGGTCCACCTCTCACTGCTGATACCCTAACACCCCCAACTTCATTCCAGCAATGGCCAGAAAGTTAAGTCCCACAAACAGAGCAACTTTTTCTCAACAAGTGGCCACCCCTGCCTGAAATGCCCTTGCCTGCCCTTCCTGCCTGGGTAGCTTCTGCTCTTCCTTTTCAACTCTAATCAAGTGTGAGCCTCTCCCTGAGAAGCCTCCTCTCTCCCCCAGTTTTTGAAAGATTCCTCTGCTTTTCTCTCCTAGCACTTCTCAGACCAGCATGGTTCTTTGATTGGCTGTGAGCTCCTTCCGGGCAGGGAACACATCTCACACATTGCACCCAGACCTGCCTATGCCCCTGCCCTGCCCTGTTCCCCATTGAGACCCAGAGGATCCAGACCCCAGGATTAGAAAGAACTGCAGAGAAAACGCTCTCACTGGTGCTTGGGTCCCCATGGGATAGTACTAAGTATGCAGTTACACACCTCCAGTGACAGGTAGCTCACTCCAGAAGCCAGGTCAGGCTGGACCTTAGTGGTGAACCATTCATAGCCTGTATAGTCCTTCTGTACTCTGGGTCTCCCTGGAAGCCAATCCCTAGCCCTCAGGGTGCACGTGTCTCCATTTAGAATGTCTCAGAGTTTATATCCCTGCTCTAACCTCTGCACCTTAGGGGATCCCACACTTTGGGGTATGTTAGAATGTTTAAATCCCCTTTCAGTCCTTAAGATCAGCCAAGCCAGGTATGGTGATGGTAGTGTGTACCTGTAATCCCAGCATTCAGGAGGATTGCCATGAGTTCAAGATCAGCCTGGGGTACATAGTGGGTTCAAGGCCAGCCTGAACTACATAGCAAGAATTTGTCTTTAAAAAAATCTGCCAAGGCTAGAATGCTGGTTATAGAACTAGCATAAATCCAATTTTTATGACAACTAAAGCTCAGAGAAAGAGACTGGCCCAGGACCCACGGCAAGTCAGCAACTTGAGACATGCATTCAGGGCCCTGGGCTCTGAGAGGTACCCTGCCTAAGCAGCCAGCCATAGGATCTCAGCACTCTCCTCTGTCCCCAGACCTTCACTGCCTGGTGCAACTCACATCTGCGTAAGGCAGGCACCCAGATTGAGAACATCGAGGAGGACTTCCGAAATGGCCTCAAGCTCATGCTGCTCCTGGAGGTCATTTCAGGTGAGGGTGCACATCCATGCTTAGTGGCCCAGGACCCAGGGGAATAGGGGAGCTGAGACAACAGGCAAGGAGCACTGGAGGGAACTTGATAGATGGTGTGTGCCTGGGGACAATGTCTTTAGCTGCTTCTCGTGATCTTCAGCCCTTGATTTTTCTTATCCTCAGGAGAGAGGCTGCCCAGGCCAGACAAAGGCAAGATGCGCTTCCATAAAATCGCCAATGTCAACAAGGCCCTGGACTTCATTGCCAGCAAGGGGGTGAAGCTGGTGTCCATTGGTGCTGAAGGTGTGGAGGGGCAAGAGAGGGCCTGGGGGGAGTAGGGAGCTCTTTTGGCATCAACAAGTCACCTCTGTGAGCCTCAGTTTCCTCATCTCGACAGTGGGCATAATCATCCCTGCCTCATGGAAAAGACCAAAAGGATGTGAGCCAGGCATGGTAGTGCAGGCCTGTAATCCCACCACTCAGGAGGCTGAGGCAGGAGGATCTTTGCGAGTTTGAGACCAGCCTGGGCTACAAAGTGAGCTCAAGGCCAGCCTGAACTGCCTAGTGAGACCCTGTCTCAAAAAAGACAAAAAGACTGGTCCTGAGCCCCTGAGGCTGCAATTTGTTGTCAACCTGATCGTTGGTTTTGTTCAGTCCTGTAACAGAAGTTTCTCGGCTATGGAGTGGTAGTACAAACAAGGCCTTTCAAAAACTCAGCCCGGTGTTCCTGAGCCAGGCCCGCAAGGCTTTTTATTCAATTTTTGGTACCAAGAATTGAACTCGAACCTCACCCTTATCTGCCAGGCGGTGCCAGGCCACTGAGCTATGCCCTCGGCACCCACCCCACAAGGCTTTTGTATACTTAACCTGGCTCTTCAGAGTGCACGCTGTTTCTTTGAAGATTCAAGATTTTAATTTCTGACCTTGTAACAGTTTTCCCCCCTGGGAAAAGAAAATAAAATTCTTGAAATCAGAAACGAAAACAAAAAGACCAAAAGGAATAAATGTACCCAAGTGTGTGCCACCACAGCACCTGGCACCTAGTAGGTGGTCAATAAATCATTTAAAAATAACAGTAGAGCTGGACAAGGCAGCACATGCTGGTAATCCCAGTAGTTGGGAGGCTGAGGCAGGAGAATATAGAGTTCAAGTCCAGCCTTGACTACATAGTGATACTCTGTCTCAATAAACAAACAAATAAATAATTACAGATGCTTACTGAGCACCTGCTAGGTGCTCAGTTACTAGGTGCCAGCTCTCTGGACAAGGGCCAGAGAAGTAATGAGAGGAACTGTGACCTAGGCCCTGGACACACAGATCTCAAGCACCAACTAGAGGCTGTTCTCTCTCTTCCCTGCTGCAGAAATTGTTGATGGGAACCTGAAGATGACCCTGGGCATGATCTGGACCATCATCCTCCGCTTCGCCATCCAGGACATCTCTGTGGAGGGTGAGTGGTGAGGGAGAAGGCCAGGGCAGGGGGAGGGCTGGCTCAGACCCCTCCCCAACTAATACTCCCATTCGTGTGCCCCCTCCAGAAACCTCTGCCAAGGAAGGCCTGCTGTTGTGGTGCCAGCGAAAGACCGCACCATACCGAAATGTTAATGTGCAGAACTTTCACACCAGGTCTGTAAGCTCATCAGCACTGGGGAGCAGAGGGGAGGTTGCCTGGTCAGGGAGGGCACTGAGCAGGGCCTTTGTCCCAAGCCCCAGGCCAGGCAGGGATCACTGTGTCTAAAAATAGGAGGCCTCAGTAAATGTTGAATCCGGGAAGGTTACCAAGAAATCCTGCAGCAGGGAGCATATGTAATATTCCTGAGAAGGTGTTCCAGTTGGAGACAGTGTGGAGGCCAAACACAGCTAGAAATGAATCAATCTAAGCACAGGGTACACAAAGGGATCTGGGGAGTCCGGAGGAGATGGGCTAAGTCTGGCAACGAGGGACTCTTGAAGAGTGCAGAAGTGTGTACTTTACTCCCTTCATCAGATGAGGCCAGCCTGCTGGGGTGCTCCTGGGCCGAGGGTGGGGTGTGGTCTCAGCTTGAGCCCAGGCCTGACATGCTCTGCCTCTGTCTAGCTGGAAGGATGGCCTGGCCCTCTGTGCTCTCATCCACCGACACCGGCCTGACCTCATCGACTATGCCAAACTGCGCAAGGTGTGCCTCTGCCCCACCCCGGCCCCAGCTCCTCAACCTCTGCTCTCGGCTGACCTTTCACCTCTCCCTGTCGCACCCCTCCAGGATGACCCCATCGGCAATCTGAACACTGCCTTTGAGGTGGCAGAGAAATACCTGGACATCCCCAAGATGTTGGATGCAGAAGGTAAGACTGAGCCTCACCATGCCAGGACCCTTCTTCCTTATGGGTGGGTGTGGTTCAGGGGCCACACCTGCACCCTGCTCTTCCTTCCTCCTGGGGTGCTCTGGCCCTCATCCTGCTCCTTGGCTATGATCCTTCCTTTCACTGCCCACTTCTCTAGGAGCTCTCCATAGTGCCTCCTGCTCTACCCTACATCTCCCCATGGAATGTCCCCATCCCTGTCTCATATCCCAGTTGTCCGGGATACCTGGGATAATGTTGGTTCCTCAAAACTGGTAGCCCCTCCGGGGCACATCCTGCCTCTGACTGTGACTGAGCAAGGCATTTAATGAAGCAGCAAACATTTTCTGAGAATCAGCTGTATATGGTGCTCTGGCTGTGTGGGCACCAATGGAGGAGACTGGTTCTGGGCATGGAGCTCATAGATGTGGAGAAGAGACAGTTGGAGTCGGGGCACCAGGCAGTATAACGGGTCCCTCATGAGGGCCCCGGTGTCTGCTCAGGCACCCATGGCTTCATACTTTGCTCAACTCATAGAGGGGGAAGTTGCCCCAGGGTGATCAGAGAGGGCTTCAAGGGAGAGAAAGAGGCTGGACTTGGAGGAGCTGATAGCTGGTGATTAGATGTCTCCATCGCTACCATGCTGAGGGGCTTCTCTGCCTGGGAGGCAAGGGGACTGAGCTCATTCTTTTCCGGGGATTTGGTCAACATACACCTTGCTGCCCTTCTGCAGACATCGTGAACACCCCCAAGCCAGATGAAAAAGCCATCATGACCTATGTGTCCTGCTTCTACCATGCTTTTGCTGGGGCTGAGCAGGTAAGGAGGGCCTTGATGCTGAACCCTTGTGGTTGAGGGGGTTGAAGATGTTCATGTCTACTTCAGGCCAGGCCCTAGAGCCCAGTCTTGACAGCAGCCCAACATCTGGAGGTGCCTCACCTGTAGGTTTAAGGGTGTCCCTATTTTAATTGCAAGCACTTGTCCTCAGGGAGCTCAGGCCCAGAGGCCTCTGGCTTAGAAGCTCCTTCCCCAGTGTCAGAGATCTGCTCCCTCCATCCCTCTACCCAGATTTGCACCAGTCCAGGTTTTCTAAGCTTTACAGAAGAAAGCTGGGTCAGGGGTGTCTGAGGCACCTTATGCCAACCCTCCCACCTACACCACCACAGGCGGAGACAGCTGCCAACAGGATCTGCAAGGTGCTAGCTGTGAACCAGGAAAATGAGAAGCTGATGGAAGAATATGAGAAGCTGGCCAGTGAGGTGGGGCCGGGGCTAGAGAGCGCCTTTCAGCTTTCTCTTCATGTTCGCCCTGCTGGCCTTCCCAACCCTGCTAACCCCCAACATGGGCCTGCGGAGCCTCTTTCTTTGCAGTGTGGCCCGGGCTTTCCCGCAGCCTCCTCCCGCTCCAACCTATGCCCTTTTGGGTACCTGCATTCCTGGGTGTTCTCTGATCCACTTATCATTCGGTCACTTACCTGTTTTTTTTTTTTTGACGGTGCTGGGGATCAAACTCAGGACTTCACGCTTGGCAGGCAGGCTCTTATTCCACTGAGCTATATCCCCAGCCCTCACTTACTTGTTGGTTGGTCCATTCCCTTGTATTTAGGTAGCCATTTGGCCCTTTGTTCTGTGCCAACCTATACTGGCCTCGAGCCCCAGAAATTAGCTATCCTGGAGCTGGAGGTACATCTCAGTGGTAGAGCACTTGCCTAGATGCATGAAGCCCTAGGTTTGACACATCCCCCAGCATTTAAAAAACAACATCAAAAAACCTATCCTTTCCTTGACCAAGGGGAACAGATTACTGCATTCTGTCCTCTATAGTTGTAAAAGTTACCCCATGCACTTTGAAGCCCAGCCTTCTGGTGTGGGTGGGAAAGAATAGGTGAGGTGGGCGGTTAGCACTTTCGCTTTGCCCCTGCCTCGCTTTGGCAGCTGTTGGAGTGGATCCGCCGCACTGTCCCATGGCTGGAGAATCGGGTGGGTGAGCCCAGCATGAGTGCCATGCAGCGCAAGCTGGAAGACTTTCGAGACTACCGGCGCCTGCACAAGCCACCTCGCGTCCAGGAGAAGTGCCAGCTGGAGATCAACTTCAACACACTACAGACCAAGCTGAGGCTGAGCCACCGGCCTGCGTTCATGCCCTCCGAGGGCAAGCTGGTCTCGGTGAGCCAGGCCAGGCCTGGGGGTGCCCCGGCTCTGCCCACATACTCTGAGTGGCCTTAGACTCTGCATCCCCACCTGCACAATGGGTGACCATGATGGAGGCCACGTCTGCCTGCCCCACAGGACATTGCCAACGCATGGCGAGGGTTGGAGCAAGTGGAAAAGGGCTATGAAGACTGGCTGCTTTCAGAGATCCGGCGCCTACAGAGACTCCAGCACCTGGCTGAGAAGTTCCAGCAGAAGGCCTCCCTGCATGAAGCCTGGACCCGGGGTAGGTACACCTCATGGGCCTGGACTTTTTCCTGCAGTGGAATCCTAGCAAAATGTCAGGACAGGAGTAGGTCCCTATAAGGAAGCTGGAGACCAGATTTCTAGTCCCACTCTAACTGGCTACAACCTTGGCCCCTCTTTGGACCACAGTTTCTTTATCTGTAAACTCAGGCCTCTAACCCTCCCTCCCGATGCTGGTCCTCTGTCTTTTCTGATTAATTTGTCCTGTAGCATTGTATTTGTATATATACCAGGTGTCCAAAAGTGAGCCCATTCTTAACCTCCATATTACATATGTCATACTGATGGGAAATACTACATCAAGCAAATATATCATTCTGTGAAATTGCTATGTTGTATAACAATAACTAGGTTTAACTGAAGACATCTATTATTAGGTTGAGGAGGTTTGTGTCTACTAGTTTACTGAATGACTTTTAAGAAAAAGAGTTGGAAGAAAATTTATAATCTTACCTTTCACATTATAAAATTGCAATTTATTTTCAAAAGATCACCCTGTATAAAGTCACTCATTCAGTATTTTGAATCCTACAAAAGGAGATTTTAATCCTACAAATAAGTCCTAAAATAAGCCCCCAAGGGGCTGGGGATATAGCTCAGTGGCATAAGCGCTTGCCTGGCAAGCGCAAGGTCCTGAGTTCGATCCCTGGTACCGGAAAAAAAAAAAAAAGCCCCCAAAATAATGAACGAACAATGAAAGTGGCTTGTGGACATAATAAAAACACAATAGTTTGGACTAAGAATCCCTTAAATTTACAGCTATTTATATAGTGTTGGAGAGACCCCCAAACCTTTACATTTCAGGTACCTCCACTGTAAAATACAGAAGCACTCAATAAAGCAGCCCTAATGCTGTTATGATTATGCAGGTCATTATTTGCAAAATGAAGATAATTATAACTCAGTACATTCATTATTCATCCATCCAATGAATATTCTGTTCATCAAGGGCTACCAAGGGCCGATAACTGTGCCAAGCTCTGGAGAAACAGTGGAGAACGAAAGAAACCAGGCTCACAGCATCACTGAGAGATAGCTTCCAAATAATTCCAAAACGGAAACAGGCAGCCTTATGCTGCCGACCAGAGGCTTCAGTTATGCTGATGTCTCAGACGAAACCCCTAGGGTTGGCTGGGCAGGTGTCATGGCCTCGCCTTGCAGCCCGGTCCAAACCCCTACTCCTGTTGTATCTGCTACTGGGTGACTGGAGCGAGATCTCTCTCTGAGCAGGGAAAGAGGAGATGCTAAACCAGCGCGACTACGAGTCGGCTTCACTACAGGAGGTGCGGGCGTTGCTGAGGCGCCACGAAGCCTTTGAGAGCGACCTGGCGGCGCGCCAGGACCGCGTGGAACACATCGCGGCACTAGCCCAGGAGCTCAAGTAGGGGGTTGGACTCGCCCTAGAGACCACGCCTGCATGGCCCCGCCCCTTGACGCTGAGGCCCGCCCTGCTCCCAGCCCTTCCACTCGGTACCCTCTTCAAGACCCTAGATTGTCCCGGGTTTCCTAACTAGCGGTGGTTCCCACGCCCTTGCATCGTTCGCTCCTCCTGTTCTGGAACCCCAGCTCCACCTTCTTACCGCTCTGCTGCCCATATTCTGCCCCACCTGTGCCGCGTCTGGCCCACTCCAGGGCATGTCCCCCAATCTGACTGCTCCTTTTACCTTGGGTCCAGCCTACTACCCTACACTTCCTCCTCAACGTTAGATTCCCCACCACCTCCTGAAAACCTACCCTTCCTCGCATAATCCCGCCTCCGACACCTCAGATGCCCCCCTCCAGCCAAGTACCTCCAAGGACTGGAGCTGAGAACACGGGATGCCTACCTGGAGTCCCCCTGAAGAAACTCTGCTCTTCCCTCGCTTGCCCTGGGTCACCTATGCTTTTGCCACCACCATGGGCACTGGTTCGAGCCCCAGGAGGGCAGCCGAGACCAGGGCCTGGCCCCACACTCAGGCCTCTTCTCACCCCCAGTGAGCTGGACTACCATGAGGCGGCCTCAGTGAACAGCCGCTGCCAGGCCATCTGTGACCAATGGGACAACTTGGGAACGCTGACCCAGAAGAGGCGGGATGCACTAGAGGTGGAGTCTGGGGGTCAGGTAGGTTGGGGCCAGAGAGTCAGGCTGGGGAGGTGCTGACCCAGTGTCCTCTTGGCCCCTAGCGGATGGAGAAACTCCTGGAAACCATCGATCAGCTACAGCTGGAGTTTGCGCGGCGGGCAGCACCCTTCAACAACTGGCTGGATGGAGCAGTGGAGGACCTACAGGATGTGTGGCTGGTGCACTCAGTGGAGGAGACCCAGGTGGGTGCGGGGATTCTGGAGACAGTCCTGGGGATACTGGGTCAGATGACAGGAAACCTGGCCCCCAACATCTGGTACAGTGGCCACTGCCTATAATCCCAGCCCCCTTGGGAGGCTGAGGCAGAAGGATCACCAGTTCAAGCCCAACTTGGGCAATTTATTTTTATTTTTAATTTTTTGGTACCAGCTATTAGACTCAGAACCTCGCACTGGCCAGGCAGGCACTGTGCCACTGAGCTATATCCCTGGCCACTCCAACTTGGGCAATTTAAAGTCTCTGTCTTAAAAAATAAACACAGAAACAATCAGGAGGGTGTGGCAGCAGGATCTCTGTGAGTTCGAGGCCAGCCTGTACTACATAGTGAGTTCAAGGCCTACTCCTGTTGTGTCTGCTACATAACAAGACTGTCTCAAAAAAAAATTATATTAAATACAAATAAAAAAAGACTGGGGATGTAGCTCAGTGCAAAGGCCATGGGTTCGATTCCCAATAGAGAGGGAAAAAATCTGGCCTCAAATCCTGTCAGCCACTCCTTTGGGCTCCTGTGGAAAAACCCATTTCTGGAGTGCTGGGCTGGGAGACAGGACCAGTCCTGATAGGCATCGCCACTCTGTTTTGTATGGGTGCTGATCCTTCCTGCATGTCACCCCCAGAGCCTGCTGACAGCACATGACCAGTTCAAGGCAACACTGCCTGAGGCTGACCGAGAGCGAGGTGCCATCCTGGGCATCCAGGGTGAGATCCAGAAGATTTGCCAAACATATGGGTTGCGGACCCCATCCACCAATCCCTACATCACCCTTAGCCCACAGGACATCAACACCAAGTGGGACACGGTCAGTGCCTTCTGCAGCCCTGCCATGTTCCCTGATCCCCTCCTGTATACCCTTAAAACACCCTGAAACCTCAGGTGTTCCAAGACAGGGGGAATAGAGTCTACCTCCAGATCTGATGTCTGCCACTACCTCCACATGACATTGGATAAACCACCTTGCCTGTCATGGCCTCATCTGCATAATGGAGAATCTCCCTTCAGGACTGATGATGTGTAGAATTAAATTTTATGTGGTTATCTTTCATAAAACCACTATGTTACTTATAAATGATGTCACAGACACATTTTGCACATAAACAAATTGAGCCTAAGTGATATTCCTTAGAACTTGCTCACAAGGGTTCACAGCAACAGGTGCTGAGGTTTGAGAGGCTAGGGCCCATCTCTCCTCAAAGCACTCTCCTGGTCTCCAGAACTGGCTCTGACTAGCCATGCTTCTTCCCAGATCCGAAAGTTGGTGCCCAGCCGTGACCAGACACTGCAGGAGGAGCTGTCACGGCAACAGGTGAACGAGAGGCTCCGGCGACAGTTTGCTGCCCAGGCCAATGCTGTGGGACCTTGGATCCAGGCAAAAGTGGAGGTAAAGGCTTGGAGAGTGGGGCCAACGTGGGGTTGGGGCCAGGGCAGGATCCACGGAGCTGGGGTCCCTCATTCTGCCTGGGTATCCCTGCAGGAGGTGGGACGGCTAGCAGCAGGGCTGGCTGGCTCTCTGGAGGAGCAGATGGCGGGACTGCGGCAGCAGGAGCAGAACATTATCAATTATAAGAGCAACATCGACCGGCTGGAGGGTGACCACCAGCTGCTGCAGGAGAGCCTGGTCTTTGACAACAAGCACACAGTCTACAGCATGGAGGTGGGCCCTGAGGAGAGCAGAAGGCTGCACAGCCTAGGAAAGGCTGGTGTGATCCCAGCTGCATGGAGAATGTCTGTTCTAGAAGGACCCCAGTTCAGCTTGGGAGCATATCCCATGGGGACGCTGATACCCAGCAATGGACAGTGACCAGTTCAGAGCCAGAGAGCAGATTAAAGCCAGGCCAGGCCTGGCCAGAGCTGGTTGATCAATGTTGAATACATAATATATCATCAAACTTTAATGCATGAAGGGACACTAGAGGGGTCGCCCAGTGATGGGGGCAGAGGTGCAGTGAGGGTAAGGATTTGCCAGGGGTCACACAAAGGGTTGAGAGTGGAGCTAGAATAATGGCCAGGCACCAGCCACCCACTGACTGGCCCATCTCCCGTTCTCTAGCACATTCGTGTGGGCTGGGAGCAGCTGCTCACCTCCATCGCCCGCACCATCAATGAGGTGGAGAACCAGGTACTGACCCGAGATGCCAAGGGCCTGAGCCAGGAGCAGCTCAATGAGTTCCGAGCATCTTTCAACCACTTTGACCGGGTCAGCAAGGGGCCCGGCCAGTGGGGTAAGCGACCGGGGGGCTGGTGGGGTTTATGAGCCAAGCCTGACATCCACCCACTCCCCGCAGAAGCGAAATGGGATGATGGAGCCCGATGACTTCCGAGCCTGCCTCATCTCCATGGGCTACGACCTGGTGAGGCCCCTAAGCACTTTCCCCGAAGTGCCACCGGTGCCCCCTCCCTTCACATGTGTCGTCGTCATCATCATCACACCCCATGGGGACTGGCAAAGGCTCAACGGGAAATTAACTTGACTTTGTTCTGGGTGACCCCAAGGTCTGAGCCTGCAGTATTACCTTAGAGAAACAGCACTACAGAGGGATATGGCCTCAGGAAAAAAAATCAGGACCAATGAGCAAAAAGTGGGTTGCCATGGTCACAAAGCAAGTTTTGCCCTAGCACAAAAGACTTCCTAGAGCCAGGCTGATTGAGGTCTTTGGAAGAAAGGTGCATCCTTCCCTGGGTTTGCGAACCCAAGGACGGACAGTCCCCAGAGAGGACTTTAGGAGCCTTCCTGGTTTTAGTACCCATGGTCATGGCTCCTGGTGCTTCATTTCTACAGGGAGAAGTAGAGTTTGCTCGCATTATGACCATGGTGGACCCCAACGCCACTGGGGTGGTGACCTTCCAGGCCTTCATTGACTTCATGACTCGAGAGACAGCTGAGACGGACACAGCTGAGCAAGTCATGGCCTCCTTCAAGATCCTGGCAGGAGACAAGGTAAGCCCTGGGCAGTGGGGGAACTGGTGGCCTGTGGCAGAGCATGACACAGTGGACCTCAACACCTCCTCTCCCCCAGAACTACATCACCCCTGAGGAGCTGAGGCGGGAGCTCCCAGCTGAGCAGGCTGAATACTGCATTCGCCGGATGGCACCATACAAAGGATCTGGGGCTCCAGCTGGAGCTCTGGACTACGTGGCATTCTCCAGTGCCCTCTATGGGGAGAGCGACCTCTGACCTCTACCCATGTGATCTCGATGGAAGACAAGACAAGGTGCTCCCTGTAGCTGATTCTGTCCATCCTCCAGAGCAAGGGCCTCAGGGTTTGGCCCCCAGCCAAGTGTTCCTGAATAAAGATCCTCCTTCAGCCTCTTCCCACCCCATGGTAGTTCCTAAAGTAGAAGCTGGGCCCTCAGGCCCCTGGGCAGGCCCAGATATCTCACCCCGACTCACCAGGGGTTCTCACCACCCCTCCCTGGCCTCAGGCACTGTGTGCTCACACTGTACTGGGAACCTGAACACCTCTTTATTGCCGTTTGAGAAGAGGGGCTGGCTATAGGTTTTCTGGATGTGGAAGGGGCAAGTATCCCCAAATCCAGGGGACCGGGATATTTATAGCATCAAAGGAAAGCCAGGGCAGGAAGCCAGAGCCTGCTGAGGACAGAGCTGGGAATATTTTCATCTTGCCGCTTACCCAAGCCCAGCTCCTTACTTGCCTCACCTTTGTCTGCTCCAAAAACGTTCTTCACCCCAGCACAATTTTACAAAGGTGCAGCTGGAGGTCTTCCAGCAGGAGCAGGTTAGACAAAAGTAGGGCCCAGGGCCCCTGTTCACTCTAAGGTTCCCAGCACCCACCCTTCAGTCAATCAGTAGTACCTCCTGGGGGGGACTTGGGCATGGGTCAGGCTGGGGAAGGAGCCGCTCTGGTCAGCACCCGGTCCTGCACCACGGGCTCCTCAGTCCACTACCGCTGAGCTGGCCATGACGTTCACACCACAGGACCTGGACCCACGATGCAGGTAGTAGTAACCCTGAGAGAGGGGGAACTGGTGAGAGGCTGAGGCAGGTGGAGGGTAGAGAAGCAGGGGGCCAGGTGGGCAAGACTTACCTCCTCACCCCAGTCAGTGCCCCAGCTGTTCTTGATGGCCCAGAAAGGAACGCCAGAGCCTGGGGAGTAGTGCAGAGGGCAAGAAGTCAGAGGCCCCCAATTCGCCAGTCAGAATCCCAAGAGCTCTGCGCCTTTCACATTCCTGCAGTGGACCTACTGTGTGACAGGACTAGGAAATGAGTAGAAAGCAAGAGAGGGCTGCCTGCTACCCTCATGGAGGCCTAGAGAAGCTCTGGGGTGCTGGGAGTGCACCTACCACAACCCACAGCATAACTGTTCCACCTCCCTATGCCCAGCTTTCCCAGAGGGCGGAGATGCATGATTCCCCGAGGCTGAGGGTTCGTAGGAATTTCTTTGTTCTCCCTCTCAGAGGTCCTGAGATGCTGCTGTCTGACTCCTGCCCATGGCTAGAGTAGGTGGACAGACTGTCAGCAGAACTCACGGTTGCCATAGCCCACGAGCAGCATGGCGTGGTCGATGAACCAAGGACTGCAGAGGGGTTGGAGCGGGTGGGCGATCCCATGGCGATAGAACTAGCGGGGAGAATAAGGAGTCAAGGGTCAGCTCCAAGGAGGATGGAGGGAAAGATGGGCAAGCGGGGCGGGGGGAGGACCTCACCTGCATGCCGAAGGCATTGATGGCGACAGAGATGGGGCCCTTCACAGCCAGCCAGGCCGCCAACTCTGAGGGGGGAAGGGCCACATCAGTGGGCACCTGGGCCGGCTCGCCCGGCCTGGCCTCTTCCTGCCCCTCACTCACTCTGTTCACTCTTGCTCAGCTCCACCGAGTCATTGATGTAGACTTTGGCTTTCTTGGCTGAGAAGCTGCAGGCCTCCATGTGGCCCTGGTAGCTGTAGTCCTCCTCTGTCTCCAGCCCTCCTGGGGGGCAACAGGGGTGGGTGGCGGGGTGCAGAGGAAGAGTGGACTTCATTTATTCTTCGCTGACCTTCTCCCCTGATACACAAAGTCTCACGTTCCTCATCTACCCCAGGCCACAGGCCCTCCTCCCCTCTGAGGAAACTGGATTCTGGAGAAGACACAGTGAGGAGCGAGGGACGTGGGGGAGGGAGCAGCCAGTGACCTGCAGAAACAGTGGCAGGGACAGGACTCAACTCCCAGCTTCTGCCCCTGCTGAGGGTTCATCCCAGCCTTCCTGTATTGTAGACGTTGGCATACTTCTCCTGTTGGCAGTCCTTTCCTAGTCCAGCCTAGATCCTGCCAGCCCCCTGGGCCAGACTCTGCAGCACCTTATCCTGCCACCACAGCCCACCAAGGAACTGAATTGCCAAGTTAGGGTCACACCTCCTCCCAGGGGTGTGCTGTGTTGCTACTACTTGCTCATGGAGTCCTTGTTATCCACAGGGAATTTATTTATTTATTTTTTTTTTTTGAGACAAGGTTTCACTATGTAGTTCAGGCTGGCCTTGACAACTCACTGTAGCACAGGCTAGCCTGGAACTCACAGCAATCCTCCTGCTTCAGCTTCCCAGAGAGCTGGAATAGCAGGTGTGCACCTCAACACCGAACAGGTCAGCTGTAAGACTTAAACTCGGCTCCATGCTCCTATCTCTCCCCCTTGTAAGTTAGCATCTTACAGAGGGACAAGAGGCACTTGCTCTGCCTCTTGCCCCCATTAATGCCTACCCAAACTCTTGATGGCCGAGTAGGCGTTGGAGGGCAAGCCACCCATGCAGGCCTTGTCCACCTTATCACAGTCCAAGAGCTCTAGGAGAGAGAAGGCAGGTTCTGAAGAGCCCCCTGGAGGTGCTGGACTGGGGACAGGAAGGATGGAGCAGGAGGCTTACCTTGCTCTGAGAGAGAGAGCAGGGTGCCCCGGTTCAGGAACCACTGGCCCTCCACGTTGCCTGTGACAGAGAAAGCCCAGCAGGATCCACACATCCCCTGCAAGAGATGGACAGCATCTGGGAGGACCCACCCCCCAGCCTAGTGCAGTGTGCACGGCCACCCTCACTTCTAGGGCTCCAACCTGGTTCTTGACTTTGGTAACAGCGCCCTTTCTCCTCCAGTCCCATTCAGGTGGGGCAGGGTCACCCACAGCCTTGGCTAGATGCATCTTCCTGCCAGTCTTCTCTTGTAGGAGGGGGTTCAGGTAGATGGTGCGGAACTCTTCCTCTGGGGTGGAGCACAGACAGAGGAGTGCTGTAGGTCAACCCTGACCAGGGGCCTTGGGAGCAGACCTTCTCTCTCCCAGGTTCCAACTCTACCTGTGAGGTCACTGTACTTGGTGACCCCATACTGAGCTGTGCCACGGTCCAGGGCCTGGATCTTCTGCGCTAGCACCATGTTTCTGGTAAAGACAGATAGGCGCCACTGGGCTTCTGGGGACCAAAGAGCAGGAGAGGAGGAGCTCAGACCCCGCGCAGATCAGAAGGGCAGCTGTGACTGGGGCTAAGAGGCAGGGGTTCCCCAGGGCACTCGGTGCATTCTGGAGCTCTTTTTAAGGACAGAGCCCCGGGGCAGGTAAGAATGCAGGGGCAGACCTGCAGGTGCTGGAGCTAGAGCTGTGATCAACTTTGGGGGCCAAACTGGAGCAATGATTTCCCAGGTTGAAAACAGTAACTAAAATAGGCCCTAAGGGGCATCCCCAGGAGAGGTCACAGGAAAGGCCATGGTGCAGGGGGCCTTCCCCAGAGAAAAATCTAGCCTCCGCCCCACCCTACCCTCCCTGGAAGAATAGAGGCCCACCGTTCCTGATCAAGAAGATAACGTAGAAGCAGACAGATACTTGGGATGGCTGCCCAGTCCTGGAGGGCTAGAAAAAAACTTGGGGACTAAGGGGTCCTTGAAAGGATGTACTGCCTCCTGTGTCCTCCCCTCCCTGCCTAGTTATGTTAAGACCCTAATATGACCGGCACTGGTACAGCCAGAGCCGAGTCCTCACCTTCCTTCGACTCATAAGTTCGGTTATAGGTAGCAACAAAGTTCTTGAAGACTGAAACCATCTTCTTAGAAAACTCCTGGAAAGGTAGGAGGGTCTTATAAGGAGTCCGGCCTGACCCAACAGTCCTCCTTCGGGTGAAGGTAGAAGAGGGGGAATGAGGCGGCAGCTAGCTCCCCAGGTACGGACTCCTCACCTCGGGAAAAGGATCCTTGCTTGACAATGGAAGGACTGAACTGAATGTCTCATTTTTGAGGTCTGGATAGGGTTGGAACAGAGAAAAAAAAAATCAAGGCTGACCCCTGAGTAAAGTATGATCTAGGCCAGAACTAGGTGGTGAACGTATGACCCGTGTGCTGCAGTGGGCTGCTTATTTTCTAAAAGGTTCGACATCAGTGGTCTAGGCTATCCCAGCCTCCTTGGGGTATCCCAGTACCTGTAATTTTGGGGTGCACAGGGCCACAGTCATGCCTCAACAGCACGTGTTTTCCCAGCTCCTCCAGGACTTCGAAACTGCAGAGCTGCAGAAAAAGGAATGAACCAGTATGGGGGCTGGGATGGGGACAAGGTTTAGGCAAAAGGAACTAGAAGCCCCTCAGATCGTCCACCCTCAAAGCAATCGCTCCACAGTGGAGAGTGAGGCACGCCAGGACCCCAACTTCTTGGTCTCCGGGCCTGGAGGCCTCAGAAGTAACCCAGGGTGAGGTTGCTGCCGTCTCAAATCCTCTCCTCTTGACCTAATATCTCAACCGCTGTTTGGGCGTGAGTCGGTGGTAGAGGGGTCAAAATCACTCACCAAGGTTTTCTTGGACACAGGGAGCTGGCACATCACGTGGTTTTTGCAGGACAGCTCCTCCAGGGTGGCCTCCAGGGAATACAGCGAGCCCTGGTCCGTCTGAATGGAGGAGCGGGTGACGCAGGCACAGCCAACTTCCTCCTCCTTTGTGCCCACACTCCGCTCCACCCGTGAACCCCCTCCCCAACTCTATGCCAGAGTCCCTCACCCCCGGGTCCAAGACCGGCGCCCGGTCCCCGCGCGTCCTCACCCGGTGGACTCGCCCGCGCACGGTCCCCAGCACTGCCCGCGACCTCGCAGCCCGTCCGCGGTTGTAGGCGTCCAGCGCGAAACGGACCGGCCCCGACAGCTCCGGGGACAGCGGCCCCCACGCCTCCGCGCCGGCGGCCCGAGACTCTGGGGGTGCAGGGTCGGGGGCCGCGCCGGGTAGCAGCCCCAGCAGCAATAGGAGCCGCAGCCAGGGCGCCATGGCGAGCGCGAAGCCGGTGGCCGTACGACCCGACCCACAGACACGGAGAACAACCGACTTGGCAGTGGAGCCAAGACCGGTATCCCGGGCGCTGTCCCTGGGCCGGGCGGCCAATTAACACCGGCCTGGGGCGCCTGCGCGCTCGCTTATTTACGTGAGGCACGTGGGGCGCGTGGGGGTGTAAGGAGAGGGAAGGATGCTGGTCTGGCAGAAAACCTGATGTGTAACAGGTATTGCAAGCTTATTATATGTTAGGCACTGTATGCCCTCTCCCTTTGATCATCATGGCAATCCTGTGAAGCAGGTGCTAGCCCCATTTTACAGGTGAAGAAATAGAGGGTATGAATGATTTGTCAAACGTCTCTTGGATCAGAACTCGGACCCAGGCAATAAGCTCGGGAGCCTGGCTTTGCAGCTTGATCTTTCCGATTCTGGCAGTATCTCGGACTGTGGAGAGGCTCAAATGCAATCATACTGGCTCAAATGCGAGCATTTAGTAACCAAAGCAATGTAGTGTGCATAGGGAGTTATCATTCCTCCTAGCATTCAGTCATATCAAAGCTGAAAAGAAAAAGCAGAGAAAAAATACCTTCCCAGTATGGAGAATTTATTCAGGAACAAGCAAAAGGGTTACAATCCGAGATGCAAATTATTACGGCAGCCTGCAGGTGCACCCGAAGAGGGAATGGTAAGGAAGGCTTTTCTTATTAAAAAGGGAAAATTCTCATAAACTGCTTGGATACAAAAGTCATTGGTCTGGGAGAATGCATGCAGGAGCTGGCATAAGCTCCTGGTCGAGGTGCTGTTGCTGGGAGCATTGGTCTGAATTGTTGCAGTTAAAGATAGTAAAAAGAAACTTTGTTGCAGAGGTAGGTAACAAATATGTGAGGCGTACAAACAGGAGCATGTGAAAACCTCTCCCACGGGAATTATTTCAGGAAGACCTTGAGACCAGTTCTTATCACAATGTATGAGCTTCCCCCGCTCCCCACCCTGCTGGTTCCTGCTTTCTCACACGAAATTTTCTGAATTTTGCCTGGGAGTGACTTCACCTCAGGATCAGCAGTTCTCACAGGAGGCGTGTGCAGACGCACGAGGAGTAGGTCTGCATTTCAGAGTTCACAGTCTAGGGGAGACATAGGTCAGAAAAGGGTGCTATCCTGCTACATGCTCCCAGGTGGGGGAAGAGGAAACAGGGAAGAGATAATTTAAGGATTTTGGTGAAATCATAGAAGGGAGCAAGTTTGGGGTTGGGAGGTGGGGAGAACTGATGATATTGAAGATCATCTAGTCCAAACTTGACTTTCTTTCCTTCTTTCTTTTCTTCTTTCGTTTCTTCGTTCAACAGCAGCAGAGGTTACTGTTAGTTGAAGATTAGCAACTGAACCAACCGAGTGCTCCTAGCCACCAGCTGAAGTCTGAGAGAGACAGGCCTATGGGATCCCAGCAGATGCTTGTGTCTGCTTTAGAGGGCTCTCCCCTGGGACAAGTTAGCACTTTGAGGCTCCTTGGCCTCTTATAGGAGATCATCCTAGGTCCTTGAGGTAGCTTCAACCTACAGAAAGATCCATTCTTATCCCTACTCCAGCCTTTCTGTTTGCATCAGAAGTTCAGGCTCTTACATATCTTGGAAGTTTCTCATTTAATATTCCCTCAGCCCAACTTGTAGACATCTTTCAAAAAATTATATATTAAGCCAGGGGTGGTGGTGCATGCCTGTAATCCCAGCACTTGGGAGGCTGAGGTAGGAGGATTGTTGAGAGTTCGAGACCAGCCTGGGCTACAAAGTGAGCTCAAGGCCAGCCTGAACTGCACAGCGAAACCCTGTATCAAAAAGACAAAATAAAAATTATATATTGACAAAGCTGGACCTGGTCACACCGCAGCAGTCCCAGATACTGGGAGAGGCTAAGGTTGGAGGATGGCTTGAGCCAAGGAGATCAAACCAGCCTGAGCAAAAGAGCAAGATTTCCATCTCAGGGGAAAAAATTATGTCTTGGCGACTTAGAGCTGTATATATTGGGGTACAAAGTGACATTATGCTTTTTAATACAATGTGAAATGGTTAAATCAAAGTAATTAACCTACACATAACTTCAAATACTTGACATCTTGGAGGATGAGAACATTTGAGATTTATTTTCTTACCAATCCTGAAATGTACAGCCCTTGATTATTGTCTTCACTGTGCTGTACAACAGATCTCAAAGGAAAAGAATCAAACTTGTTCCTCTTGTGCAAGTTCATTCTGTGTCCTTTGATCATCGTCTCTCCATTTTTCCCCTCCGCTGGCCTCTGGTAATCACCATGCTACTCTCTGCTTCTGTGAGTTCAAATATTGTGGATTCTATCTATAAGAGAGAACATTAGGTATTTGTCTTTCTGTGCCTGGCTTATTTCTCTTAGTATAATGTTTTCTGACTCCACCCCTGTTGTCACAAAGGACAGAATTTCTTCCTTTTTCAAGGCTGTATATGTAATACATTTTCTTGACTCATTCATCCACTGATGGACTTTTAGATCAATGCCATAATTTAGCAACCATGAATAATGCTACCACAAACACAGGTGTACGGATCCCTTTTCTAAATCTTGATTTCAGATATTTTGGGCAAATACTTAGAAGTGGGATTGCTAGATCACAGACACTTTTGGTTCTCAGCTTTCTGCCCGATTCCCAGCCCTCTTGAACTTCCCCTCCCACAGGACTGATGTTCCCTGTACTCTGCTAGTGTTCTGCTCTTATCCAGGAGCTCCTCAGGGCAGAGAGCTTGTTGCTTGTTATCTCATTCACTGCTCTTTCCTCAGCACCAAGCATGGTGACCGACACCTGGATACCTGCTCAATAAATATTTGTTGGGTGAATGAGCGACTTCCTTGGCCTTCAGATTAGAAATGCAGGGTCTTGCTGTGTAGTTCTGCCTGGTTTTGAACTCATTACAAAGCCCAAGCTTGCCTCAAGTTCAAGAAGATCCTCCTGCCTCAGCCTTCCATGTGCTGCAATTACAGGCATGTGCCACCATACCTACCCCAACTGCTGTTTAATGCATGGTTCACTTCATAGAAGGACAAAGCTGTGACTATGGTCTTCATAGCCCTGGCAGCAAAATCTCAAGAGATGTCTTCTGTCATTGACCCAGGATTTGTATTTGGGCAGCCACTCACCCACACTCACACATACTTCATCCCCTGAAAGGTCTGAAGCTGAATGAATTATAAACAAGAGTTCTCAGGTCCTGCAGAGACACAGGACTGTTCATAGACTGAGGTTTGGGGGAAGCATTGATGTTATACTTACTTAGCCTTTGTGGGAAGCAGTCATCTCCCCCTAAGCCTGTTTCCTGACACTGGAGCCATCTGACAAGGATGTGTGGGGAGGGGAGAGGCAGCTCATCGTAGCGGAGTGATGCATCGGAGCACAATTATAATTCATACGGGGAGGAATGCTTTCCAAACCACACATGTACTACCTTAAGGCAACTCTCACATGGTCGCAAGGGTCTCACATGATATAATTGTGGGAGAGAGCACTGAAGCCCAGGGGCGTGTCCACGTTCAGAGGCTGAGGTAGAAAGAGGGGCAAGCAGAGGAGAAAAGGAAAGAATGGATGTTCAAGGGCCGGGGATGTGGCTCAAGGGCACAGGGAATACCAGTCCTGTGGGAAGAGAAGTTCAAGAGGGCTGGGAATCTGGCAGAAAGCTGAGAACCAAAAGTGTCTGTGATCTTGCTTTGCATGCGCAAGGCCCTGGGTTTGATCCGCAGCACCACAAAAAGTAAATAAATAAAAATGGATATTGAGAGATGCGGCAGTTAGGGGGGAGTTTCAACTTGATTGGTTTGGGGTTCTACCTCTGGGACTAGTGGAGCACACTTCTGGGTGTGTCTGGGCAGGTCATGGAAGCATGCCCTGGGGTCTGTGTCTGATCCCTCAACCCTTCAACTCTGGTCCTCTTCCCTGACTCTGCTTCCCAGCTGCCGTAAACTAAGTGGTTTTGCTCCACCATACCCTTCCACCATTTTGTCTCTGCCTTGGAGCCAGCTAATCGGACCGAAACCATGAGCAAATTAAGCCTCTCTTCCTTTAAATTGTGAATGTGATTGTGTCTCATCGATGAGAAAGTGACCAAGCCAAGGGAGAAGGAAGACTAACAGTGTGAAATGTCAAGGAACCAGAAGAGCAGGCATTTCAAGAAAGAGGAAGAGCTGGCTGTGTCAAATGTTATCCAGAGGGCAAGCGGGATGAGATATGATCTCTGGATTGGGTAACATGATGGTCCCTGTGGGGCTCATACAGAGTGGTGGTTTACCTAGGTGTGGTGGCAGCCACCTGTAATCCCAGAATTTGGGAGGCTGAGGCAAGAGGATTGCCACAAATCTGAGGCCAGCTTGAGCTACAAGTGAGTACAAGGCCATCCAGAACTACACAGTAAGACTGTCTCAAGAAGGAAAAAAAAGTGGTGGTTTGAGGACAGAATGTGAGACACAGGGACAGTAACTGGAGGTAAGGATGGCAAGTTTTGCTTTGGTGAACAGAGAGAAACAAAGTGGTAACTAGGAGAGTGTTTTTGTTATTTGTTTTTGCTTTGTGTTTCATTTTGAGCCAGGGCCTTCACCCTGAGCTACATCCCCAGGCCTTTTTTATCTTGAGATACTAAGTTGCCAAGCGAGGCTTGAACTTTCCATTCTCCTGCATCTGCCTTCCAGAGTGCTGGGATCCCACGTGTGTACCATTATGCCCAGGTTAAGATGGAGACAGTAGAACATGTTGATGAGTTGATGGGTAGAGAAGGGGAGAAGTTGGCGAGTTAGCATAGAGTAGACCTGAAGGAACAAAGATCTGGAGAGGTGAAGGGTAGCGTATTGCTTATCTATTCCTGCAAAATTAGTGCCTTAGAGCAACACATCTTTGTTACACCCATTTCTGTAGATCAGCAGTCCAGGCACTGATTAACTGATTTTTCCAGAAGGCAGCAGTCATGTTGTTGGCCAGGGTTATGGTTTCCTTTGAGGCTTAAATGGGAAAAGGTCCACTGCCACGTTCTGTGGTGTTGGCAGCACTCGGGTCCTTGTGGGCTGCTGGCCTTTGGGCCTCCAGTGTTTATTAACTGCTGGCAGCTCCTTACCTCACGGGCTGTCCCAACATGACCACTTGCTTCCTCAAAGCCAGGAACCCTACATGACATACTTGCATAGATCCATCACCTCTGCTATTCCATTGGTCAGAGGGATGCGTAAGACTGTAAAGACCAGGAGATGGGATTGTGTAGGTCATCTGCCTGTCCCTCTGACTGCCTGGCACACAAAAATATTAACAATGGCTGTAATGTTGGCTAACATTTAATGTGCACCGGTGACAAGCAGAACACTCAGTATTCTTAGTATGCACAGCTCTTAATATTGGCCTTTTAACCCCGCATAGCCCTGTGAAATAGGTCTGGTGCAGATGATGATGAACCTGAAGCAAAAAGATATGCAGTAACTTGAGTTCCCAAACTGTAAAACTAATGAAATATGGGGCAGAGTTAAAATTCAGTTGTAATATTCATAAAATTTCTCTTTCTCAGATTGGCCTCTACCCAGTGTGGTGATACATTCCTATGATCCCAGCACTTGGGAGGCTGAGCCAGGAAGATCACTGTGTTAGAGGCCAGTTCAGGCTACAGAGTGAGTTCAAGGCCAGCCTGGATTGCATAGTGAAACCCTGTCTCAAAAAAAAACACAAAGAAACAAAAAACTGGCCTCTGCAGAAACCCGGGTGCACACCACCATGCCACTGAAAGCCAGCAGGCAAATACAGCTCTGCTGCTCCAATCACATTCAAGGAACTAAGTAAATCAGCCACCCAGTGCCAGGGTGTAAGGGTAGCTGCCAATACTCAGTGTTGGCTTCTGCTTCACTTGGTTTAGGTATGGACCATGGAATGAATATGCTGCTGAATCTTAGGAATGCTTATGTCTTATGTGCTCATACACGTTTTTTTGAGACAGGGTCTTGCTGTGTAATCCAAGTTGGCCTTAAACTCACTATGTAGCCTAAACTAGCCTCGAATTTGAGGCAATCCTACTGCCTCCCAAACACTGGGATTACAGGTGTGTACCACCATACACAACTGCATATAAGTTTTCATACAGGGGTCAAGTGTCCAGCTAGCTCTGTTGATAGAACATGAGACCCCAACACAAAGGTGAGCTTAATTTTTAGGGTTTTTTTTTTTGTTTGTTTGTTTTGTCTTTTGAGACGGGGTCTCACTATGCAATTCAGGCTAGCCTGGAGCTCACTTTGTAGCCCAGGCTGGTTTCGAACTCACAATGATCCTCCTGCCTCGGCCTCCCGAGTGCTGGGATTACATGTGTGCACCACCATGCCTGGCATTTTAATTTCTTTTCTACCAGAACATATATCCTAAATATTTGAAGTAGTACCCAAAATTTGGTGCATGTCTATTATTGACAGGGATTTGCAATTAAGTGACAATTATTTGCTGCTCATCCCCAGGGCCGAGTAAGGGTTGATTTCACCCTCTTTTGCTAGTAGGACTTGAGAAGGCCTACATCCTTCATACGGGGTTGGGGGCCAGCCTTTTTGGCACCAGATATGGGTCTCATGGAAGATAATTTTTCCAGGGACAGGGAATGGAAGGAACGGTTTGAGGATGATTCGGAGGAGTGCACAGCCTAGATCCTCTGCAGTTCACAATAGGGTTCGCACTCCTGTGAGAATCTGAGGGTTCTGCTGATCTGACAGGGTGGAGCTCCGGAGGAATGCCAGCGGTGGGGGATGACTGTAAACTGAGACAGAGCTTCACTCACTGGCCTACTGCTCACCTCCTGCTGTGCCGCGTGGTTGCCTAGCGGGCCACAGACTAGTACTGGTCCATGGCCCTGGGCTTGGGGACCCCAGCTTTACATGGAGGCAAATGCCACCCAAGAATGAAAATAGGTAGGGGTGGCGCAGCACCTAGGTAATGGCCAAACAGAACTAACCTTTCGGGAACAAAGTAGGACAAGCTACAGGGTTTGTTTCTAGGAATGTTTCCTGATTTATGTGAGTGGGAGTTAATGAGTGTGGTCTGACCCTATTCCACACCCCTCAGGGTAATGCCTCCTGCATTTCAAGAATGATTGACAGCTTGCAAAAAGTTTAGCCCATAAATGAGTTACTTCAGGTTCCCAAGCCATTGCCTCCCAGGATTAAAAAAAAAACAACAAAAAAACACCTTTTTCTGAGACTGAGACATGGGAGGCAGGGAGGAGGACTGGAAAAGGGGGCAGAATAACAGAGTTTGGAGTCATATTGCCTGATTTGGGTTGTTTTTACAAAATTTTTGTGTATCCTCTAAATTTTTAAGATTTTTGAATTTTCTTGTTTGTTTCTTTGTTTTTGAGACAGTTTCACTATATAGTTCAGCCCAGGTTGGCCTTAAACTCACAGCGATCCTCCTGTTTCATCCTTCAGAGTGCTGGGATTACAGGTATGTACCACTATGCGGGCATCTGATCTGGGTTCTAATTCTGGTTCTGCCACTTCAGAGTGGCTGTGTGCTCATGAGACTATGATCCAGTTACTCTACCTCTTTGGGTCTCTGCTTTGTGTTTTTTCCATGCTGGAGATTGAACTCAATGCCTCACACATACAAAGCATTTGCTCTACCATTGAGCTGCACCCAAGGTCTCTATGAGCCTTTTTATAGAAGGAAAAAGAGGATAGACATGTGCCTCATTTTTGTCATGTCAGTTTCATCCTTCTAGGGAAAAAAAACCCAACAACAACACATGCAGTGTCCTGAAAAGGATAATATGGAAACCCAGGTCTTCTGAAACTCAAGGGGAGCAGAAGGCCAGGAAAGCAGAGCTTGGGTAGCTGAGCTTCAGCAGAGTTCTAAACGGGGGGTTTTGTCCTTGGAAATTCAGAAATTTAGAAAGGTGTATGTCATGGTTGATATATTGTGTCAACGTGCTAAAGGGCCCCTGGGTGGGGGTAGCCTGTTTACAATGTAAGGGAGGGAAGAAGGATGCTCCAGCCATTCCTCTCTTTTGCTGGCTGTTTTTGCTGTGTACCGCAGCCATGAACTGTTGCCCTCTGCCATGTGCCACTCTGCCTCTGAACCAGCCAAGTATGGACTGATACCTCCACAAACTGTAAGCTAAATAAACCTTTCCTTCCTTCATTTTGGGCATTGGATATTTTGTCTCAGCAATGAAAGAAAAGTAACCAAGACAGTCTATAAGCATTCTGAGTTATTAAGCTCTTCTGATCTGTAGTGGATGGGACCAAGTATGCTCGACGTCCTGCTATGTTTGGGGCAGTCCCACATAACAGAATTATTCCACATCCCGCATGACCTTCCAGTGTCCCACAGGTTACTTATATAAGTGAAAAACCTGTTTATCATTAATTTTCTGGGCTGAGAATCTGAACTCTGTTATATACGTAGACATGTAATATTATGTACACAGTTTTAGTATACAGTGAATTTCCCTGGAGTGCTATTAACGTGTAACTCAAGGGCAGAATTTTTCTTGTGTGAGTTCAGATCTTTTGAAGGATTGCCCACCATTTCAGAAGTTTGCATCTCTGAAGGCAGTGTGTCTGCATCAGGCTGTCTGTGGAGCAGTTCTAGGTCACACTGGTCACTTGTTTACTAGTGTGGTCCCAGTTGAGCATGTGCATAAGGAAATGCAGATTTCTTTAGTATAAATTATTTTTGTTTCCATTTTTCTTTGACTTTTAAAGATGTGGCCAGGTAGGATATTACCTATTAACTGTACTTGTTCATTCAACAAGTACTGGCCATGTAGATACTACACATCAAGCACAGTCTGGATGCTGTAAAGAGAACATTGTCAAATGTTTGTTGCTCACAGAGAATGTTGGATCTGACACCACTGGGATCCCCTGGCAGGCCAAACTGAGTCCCTTACTCCAGCACCATCCATTGAGACCTGGGACATACCTCTCTGAGCTGCAGTTGCCTGGAGGGATGTGTGTAGCTTACATCAAATCAGTAGCTGTTAACATTATTATGCTGATTTTCTATGGCACAGGTACAATAAAACTGCTGTGGTGGTGCACACTTGTAATCCCAGCACTTGGGAGGCTGAGACAGGAGCACAGCCATGAGCTCGCGGCCAGGCTGGGCTGCATAGTAAGTTCAAGGCCAGCCTGGACTACAAAGTGAGACCCTGCCTCAAACAAAACAAAACAAACTTCTGTGTGTGGTGTGTGTATGTATGTGTGTGTGTATACTGGTGCGGAGGGTTGCACTCAGGGAACACTGAGCTACATCATACCTTCCCGGCCCCTTTCATTTTCATTTTTTATTATTTATTTATCTTTTGAAATGCTTGGAATTGAACTCCAGGGCACTCTACCAGTGAACTAATCCCCAGCTCTTTTTACTTCTTATTTTCCAACAAGATCTCACTGAATTGGCCAGCCTTCTGAAATTTTTTTTGTTATTGTTTGCTCAAATTTTTATGATCCTCCTGCCTGAGTTACATGAGTAGCTGGGATTATAGGTGTGTGCCACCATGCCCAGCGCCTGTTTTTCTGTTACATTTTTTTTTTTTTGGTAGCAGAAACCGAACTCAAGACCTTGTGCTTGACAGGCAGGGACTTATGCCACTGAGCTATGTCCTCTGTCCTTGTTACCAAAAGACTATTTCCAACTGTATGTACATTTTGATAACAACTGTATTTCTTTTTTTTTTTCTTTTTGCAGATACTGGGAATCGAACTCAGAATCTTGCACTTGCGAGGCAGGCACTTGTGCCTCTGAGCTATATCCCTGGCCCCTATTTTTCTTAAATAATTATTCAAACCCCACAGCCTAGGTACTACATCTTTATTTTGAAGATCCTTCCATCTCTAAATTTTCTAAAGGCTGTAGTGATTTATTTAGTCTGACCTTTTCCCCTCCAAATCAAGCAACAGGAGTCTGGGAGTCTACGGCTACTGTGACTTTTCAAAAACACGAGGTGGCGCTGTTGAGATTAGAAGTGCACCTTCCAGAGTGGTAGGCGCCGGTGCACTCCTGGCTCCCAGTCACGGGCCTCCACAGCATAACCCCTGAGTCAGGGAAGCAGGAGCAAAGAAAATCAGCCTTAACCACATCCTCTACGTGCACACATCCTCTAAAAATTGAAACAGAGAACTTGGCATGGTGGCACATGGCTATAATCCCAGCACCCAGGAGGCTGAGGCAGGAGGATTGTTGAGAGTTGGAGGCCAGCCTGTGAGATATAGTGAATTCAAGTCCAGCCTCAACTACACAGTGAGATCTTGTCTTAAAAAGCAAAAAACCCAAAAACATAAAAAAAAAATCAAAACAGATCTGACCGCTGTACTCCACACTTGCCATAAATTCCTAGATCTTAAAATTAGCCAAAACCAAATTTCTTGGGGGGTGCAGCAGTGTTAGGAAAGAAAACTATGGCCTTTCTCATGCTGCCTAGTACTGTAACACTGAACTACACTCTAGCCCTTTTAAAAATTTTATTATCATTTATTTATTTTTTTATTTTTTAAAACAGGGTCTTGCTATGTAGTCCAGGCTTGCCTTGAATCTACTGTGGAGCTGGCCTTAAACTTGTGGCAATCCCCCTGCCTCGGCCTCCTGAGTGCTGGGCTAAGTTTTGAGACAGGGTCTCACTGTTGCCCAGGTTGGGTTAAACTGCATATTGTTTTCATCCCTGCTCTACCTCAAGAATCTTCCATCCCTGTATATGGCATCACTGCTGTCCCAGCTGTTTAGTCCAGAAGCGTGGCTGTGTCCTTGATTTCCCTTTTCCTTTATGCCCCACGTCTAACTCATCTTCCAGTGCCCTGGATCCCCTCCTCCAATATTGCCCAAATCTATCTACTTTTCTCCATTCCCATGGCCACTGCTCCTGGCCAAGCCACCACCGCTGCTTGCCCGAAAACGTCTTCTCCCACCTCCAGTAAATGTTGCTCCACAGAGCAGCTGGAGGAGCCTCATTAAACATAAACTGGACCAGATGTAGCCTGGAATCCCCCTTCAATTGCAGACTTGGTGTCCACCTACTGGCAGTTCAGAGACTGCCCAAGCCCAAGATCCATGGCCCCTTCTCCATGCAGCCATATCAAATGACAAATCTAAAAGAGCCATCCCAGCTTCCCCACGCCGCACAGGGTCAGGGGAGGTACAGTACCTGTTGGGATCATACGCAGTTCAACTTCCCGTCCCAGTCTTCCTTCTCTTCTCTTCCCCAAGTGTTAATCCCGAGAGCCCTCCCCTACAGACCTGCCTGCTGCTCTCCATCTCAGAGTCTGCTTCCTGGGGAGGCCAACTCGGGACACATTGCAGCTCTACCTGCACATAGAATAAAATCCAAACTCCACGCTGTAGCCTGTGAGGCTGGGCATATTCTGGTCCCTGCCTTCTTGTCTGCTCATCTTATGCTTCTCTTGCTGCCACAGTGAACTGTTTTCTGTCTATATGCTAGGCATTGTCCTGTCCCAGACCTTTGCATTAGCTGTTCCCTGAAGACATTTCCTCTGCTCTTGTAGATTTCCAGGTCCTTCTTAGCTGCCCAGTGTCAGCTGAAATGTCACAGGACCAGCTCATGTAAGGGAAATTCCATCTTCCTATCTCAGAATACTCTATGTCTTCCAGCACTTTTCACTGTCCTTACTGTTCTTATGTCCTACTAGTCAGTAAACTGGAATAGGGGCCTGATTGTGTCATTCTGTCTGCTCTGTGCTTAGAGTGGGAACACTACCTGAGCCTCAGCACTATTTTCTCCATCAGATACCATGAGCTGCTGAGCTTTCTGGGGGCTGTGAAAATGTTGGAGACTGAGAAAAAAATTCTATTGATTTCAAATGTCTAATTACTATAAATTTAGTTGAATGTCACCAGAATAAATTCACTTTATTGACTTGATTATTCATATTCATAAGGATTTCAGTTCAACTGAAAAAGAATGGAAGTTAGATTTCTCAACTAAAGACCATCAAGAGGATTCAAGATGGTACTTTAAACATCACGGGAAGTTGCAACTTGAGTTACATGAAGCCAGATAATTTTAAAAAATTTATAAAGTTCCTTGTAAAGGTATTGCAGTAACATATTATGTATTAATTAATATACAAATGGCTTTGAACAAGTTTGATAATATTGGAGCCCCCAAAAGTTTGGGAAATTAAGGCCAACAAGGGTCAAAAGATGGCCCTGTCTGGCTCTTAGTTGACTTCCCTTATTTTTGTTGGACGGTTGTGTGGATGGATGGATGGATGGATGGACGGACGGACGGGTGGATGAATGGATGCTTGGAAGGATGCCTGGATGGATAGGTAGGTGAGGTGGTAGGCAGGTGGATGGACAGAAGGAATGGAGAGTCTAAGATGCAAGTAGTATGTCTGTGCTGCTGAAGTAAGGTCTAAGACCCAAGTACTGAGCCCAGACTTCCTTCGTGGAGTAAATGTACTCAGTGGCTAATCCTGAGCTTTTGGTGGGCAGGCATCTCTGGTTCATCTCTCGGTCTTCCTTTTAGAGTATTAGGTCAAGGGTTAGGGTACTGGCCTTCCTACCCCTCTCCTGAAGGCCTCAGGGCCTTATGCTTAAATTGATCCACATTCTCACTCATTTGTGTGCCAAGATCTCAAGCTACAGCAATTTAGGGGAATCTTGTTACACCCTAACCCTAGAATGAACTCTCACTCCCCTCACTTTTGCGTAACTCAGAGGACTCATTTGACAATAGTAATAATGCAGAGCCAGTGCTTCCTCTGTGCCCAGTGTGGACCTTTTAATTTCAAAAGGTCATCTGTGGTGATCACAGGCTTAGAAGTAGGAGAGACTGACCTCTTCACTCACTCGGTGCAACCCAGTAAATCCCTGCCTTAGACAGCTGTTGCTGTTATTGGGGGAGGGGGAATCAGATGTGCTATAGCAGTTCAAAACCTGAGACTAGACCTATGCCTGGGCTAGAACCACTATTCGTGGGGCAGGGATGGACAGTAAGTGTAGAAGCTGTGATGCATAAGTCTCAGTTGGTCCAAGGGAACCCAGTCCTATAGCAGGGGTCAGTCACAGGGATCAAAGGGGGTGGGAGTAGGCGTGGGGATAGGCTGGCACATGGACCCTCCTGAGGTAGGTATACAGACTCATGGGTGATGGTAGAGACTCAGCAGCCGGCAAGACCCTCACTTGGACCCCGTCTGCTGGTGACAAGCAGGGTGTGCTGCCTCCATCCAATCTTCTGGGCCAAAGCCTTGGGGCTTGGGTTCTTTTGGACGTCCAAGGATGTCTTAGTCCGAGCCACCTCTCCCCTCCCTGGAATGCCCTCCTGCCCTGCTCCTCCCTGCCCCATTCCCCAGGGATTAAACCTAGTCCTCATTGGGTGTTTCAGTATAAATGGGCAGATCGCCAAATAACAGCTGAGCCAGCTGTGTGTTTTGGCATGAGCTTGAGCTTCTTAGTCACTCCCTACTTCTGTGTGGCCTCTATGACTCAGAGATGAGTTGTCCAAGGTCCACAGCAAGTCTAACCCCACGGGTCTGGGTCCTTTCCCTTGCCCCAGGGTATCTACACTTACACCAGAGAGGCTCCTGTGTTGGTCCCTTTTGTCCTCATCTATGGAACAGGGCCTAAGGGTCCTCATGTAGGTTATGAAAATAAGGAGTTAGCTGAGCTTGGTGGCACACATCCCTAGTCGCTGCATGTGGGCAGCTAAGGCAGGAAGATCACCTTGAGTTCAAATCCAACCTGGGCTACATAGTAAGTTCCAGGCCAGCCTGGGCTACATAGTGAGACCCTGTCTCAAAAAAAAAAAAAAAAAAAAAAAAGCTGCTCTAAACATTCAACTGCAACTTGTGTGTGTGGATTATATGTCTTCACTTCTCTTACGTACATCTCTAGGAGTTGGAATTAATGAGCCATATGTGGTAATTCCATGTTCACCTCTTGAGGAACTGCCAGGCCATTGATTTTCCTTAGTGATAGGACTTTATATTTCCACTAGTGGAGCGCAAGGGTTCCAATTTTTCAACATCCTCACATCCTGTTTGTTTGTTTATTTGTTGCCACACTGGGAACTGAACTCCAGAGCCTTTGCATATCCCTAGTCCTTTTAATTTTTTCTTTTCTTTTTTTGTTTTTAGTTTGAGACAGGGTTTCACTAAGTTCCCCAGGCTAGCCTTGCACTTGTGATCTTCCTGTTTGAGCCTCCCAGGGTGCTGGGATTACAGGCCTGCACCCCCACCCCCACCACAAGTTTTTTTTTCTTTTTTTTCTTTTAAAAGTAAAAGAACAAAAACATATTAACAAACAGACACAAAGTAGCATAAGAAATAGTACAATCAAAACTGATTTACAGACAAAGTGACAGGGACTCAACAATGGTTGTTGCTTTACCTATTGATATCTTCGAAGTGTATATTCATGAACACAGATACAGACATGCAAAATTGGTCAAACAATTAATCATCTCAACAACAGAAAAAAAAAAAAGAGAAACCGGAAATATAGCAGCACAATTTGTAATAGCTAAAATGTGGAAGCAACCCAAGTGTCCATCCACAGAAGACTGGATTTAAAAACTGTGGCATTTTTATATAATGGAATATTATTCAACTATAAAGAAAGACGGTTTTGGGGACTTTGTAGGCAAATGGTCAAAACTGGAGTCCATACTTATAAGTGAAATAAATCAGCGGTACGTGAGCAGGCAACGTATTGTGTCACTGGTGTAAGAACCAGCACAAGTTTTAAAGGTTGAGCTCTCCCTCGAGCAAATTACTCAATACTGTGAACAAATTGCTCTGCATCTCAGGATTCCTCATTTGTATAGACAGAATTGTGATGTCTTGAAGGCATGAGATAAAACTACATAATTGGTGAGGCCCAGATCCCAGAGCTTGGTCAGCCTGGATGGAGCCTGTTTTCTGCCCAGGCTCTTGAGAGAGTGCCTCCGAGGTTTGGTGTGCTGGGTAATCCTCAGACTTCCTGGAGTCTCTTCCATGCCAGGTGCTGTGGTGTTTATCCAAATCTGCTCCTTGAGCACAGAGACTTGTCAGCTGGGTCCATTGCTGTATCTTCAGTGCCTAGCATAGTGCCAAAACCCCGTAGTGTGTTCATCAAATATATGCCGGATGGCACTGGAGAGAGCACAGTGGTACAGTGCTTATCTAGTACATTCAAGGTGCTGCGTTCTATCCCCGACCCTTGAACACAAAGTGATGAATGTTTGAAAAGGAGCTGGAATCCCTTGCACAAGGTCACTCAAGAGAATGAATGGGAAAGTTGGGAGTTCAACTGCCTGAATATACTTCAGTGGCATTGAGTGAACTTTGTATTTAGTCAATAATGGCTTTTTAAAAAGAATAGCTTTGCCTAAAATGTTACACAGATCATCCTGACAGATATTTTAGGTCCCACGTGAGTATATTTCCTTTGTCCAGAATAGCCTCATAATTCCAGCTCAATCTTCTAGAATCCAGACTCCACTTGGGCAGCGGTCCCTCTGAGAAGCTCTCCCTTACCAACCTTGCCCATCTCCAGGCTCCTGTCGAATGTCCTCTTAGTGGGTTCCTACCATAGCCTTTGGTTGGTATTTTATTGAAATTATCTTTCTCTCTAAACCTTAAACTCTTTGACAACAGGGACTGGGTCTCCCTGGCTTCCTTTGATCTCTTTCCCATACCCACACGAACAGCACCTGGCTGTCACTCAGAAGCTTGATGAGTGTATACGAACCTGAGAAAGGAATGATGTGAGCCTCGGTTATTGGTGGAAATCAAATTGGCTGGGAGAAAGCCCGATTTCCTTCCCGTGGAGACAAGAGTGAAAGCTGGACATCTGATCATAGTCTGCTTCTTTCAATGGGCCTCAACTGGGTGGTTTCCATATTTTACATGAAGTGACAGTATAGTGGTTGAGAGCTTGGACTTAGAGCCAGACCATTAGGGTCTGAATCTAGACTGCCACATTCCAAGTTGTGTGACCTTGCACAAATGATCAAACCAATCTCTGTCTCACTTTCCTCATCTAGGCCTTGAAATAATAGTAGTACCTACTTCACTCTGTTGTCAGGAGTATTAGATGAATTACTGTATGGAATGTGTTTAGAGAAGACCTGACAATAATCACTATACAGGTGTGAACAAACATGATTAAAAATTTTTTTGATTGAAACCAGGGTCTTCACACTGAGCTATATTCTTAGCTAGCCCTTTTTAATTAGTTAATTAATTAATTTGTTTTGTTTCTTGAGACAGAATCTTGGTATACAGTTCAGACTTGCTTGAACTTACTTTGCAGCCCAGGCTGGCCTTGAACTTGCAGTTATCCTCCTGCCTCAGCCTCCTGAGTGCTGGGATTATAGACATTCAGGTATATGCCACCATGCTTGGCTTTATTTTTATTTATTTATTTTTTTGAGATAGGGTCTTGCTAAGTCGCTAAATTGCCCAAGCTGGGCTCAGACTTGCAATCTTCCTGTCTCAGGCTACTTGAGTGCTGGGATTATAGGGGTACACAACCAAGAAGGGTACAATCTCTTCTCTAAGTAAGTTTAAAAGTGGGTCAATTTAAGGAAGATGATAGTACAAAATAAAAGTGGCACAGAAAGTCCTGGGGCAGGAGGGGATGAGGCCTGTGAGCTTAGTGGTTTAGTGTAGTCCTTTACACCTGGGCTCTACCCCCTCCCACGAGCACCTGTGTGCCCTTTGGTACTTGGCTGTAGCTTCGTATGTCTCAACTTCCCAGAGCAGTCAGATCACCAGAGCCAGTCTGCCTGACTGGCACCTAGATAACCATCTGGCAGAATTATCCGCTGTTTTTCTAAGCTGTACTTTTACCTCTGGCTTTCCCTTGAACTTCATAGATGAACAAGCTTTCCTACGCAGCCACCCTTCCTCCTACTGTCCCTGTCTAAGCATATCTCACTACTTCAACCAGAACCTCACTTCTGCCTTTTATTTCATCCCTGCTCCTTTGTTTTTAGAAAAACAAAAACACGAAGAGGGTCCTCTAGTCCCTTTCTGGGATTTTATGAGGTCAAAGCTGTTTTTGCAACATAGCATACGGCCTTTTTCCCAAGTGTAGAAAAAGGGCCTTCACACTGAGCTACATCTCCAGCTCTTTCTTATTTTTTGAGACAAGATCTCATAAAGTTGTTACAATGTCCAAGCTAAGCTCAAACGTTTTATCCTCCTGTCTCAGCCTCTTAGCATGTGTTGAGTTAGACATGAAAGGACCAGGCATTAGGCGACCTGAAGATAACGATGAAACAATGAGACTCTAGCCAGGGATGGTGACACATACCTATAATCCCAGCACCTCTGGGAGGGTAATGCAGGACTGCATGTTATAGCCCAACCTGGGCAATTTAGCGATTTAGTGAGACCCTGTCCCATAGTAAAAGTGTTAGAGATTAGCTCAGTGTGAAGGCCCTGCGTTCAATTCCTACCACCACCACAACCCCTCCCCCCAAAAAAAGAAAGGTGAAACTCCAGAATGGTATTGGAATTTCCTGTGTTCTTTTCCAGCGTATGTAGGAAGCCATACAAGCTTTGTAGGTATTAAAGCAAATTCTGCTTGCTAAACAATTACTAAGCCAGGCGTGGTGGTGCACGCCTGTAATCCCAGCACTTGGGAGGCTGAGGCAGGAGGATTGTTGTGAGTTTGAGGCTAGCCTGTGCTACAAAATTAGCTGAAGGCCAGCCTGAACTAAATAGTGAGACCCTGTCTCAAAAAGACAAATAAATAAATAAATAAATAAATATTAAATTGGAGCAATTATAGTTGTAACAGCCACCATTCTATATCCAACCAAAATGAAGCATATAAACTCAGAACTGATTTCAATAGAATTGCATCAGTTTATGGGTTTGGGTAGGAGATATTATTCCATGTCACTGTTGGGTTATATGCAAAAATAAGCAATACAGAAAAAGTTTGGAAAAAATTCATTCACTGCATTTATATTCTTCTCTGGCTGCCAATACCTGAAAGTTCAGTAAACTTCTTCGTAGGTTATGCTGCTGGCCCATTACCGATTGACTCAATAATCACCCACTGGCAGTTCTGTTCATGTCTGGTCTAATAACCATCAACTTCAGTTTTCCCAATAACGAAGTAGCTGAAAAAATTTGTATGATGGTTACTTGTGCTCAGATGACAACTTTTAACACAAACAGAGGATATTTTGAGCAATGTTTAGACTGTACAATTGTGGTGAGACTTGCTGTTAACGGAATACTACCCTTTTTGAAATCTACAAGAATATTAAAAATGAGCTTGGATACTTATTTGAATATGGTGGAGCATTTCAACATCTAACAGTTTAAGTGGGCTCCAAGATGTCCCAATCTTACAATGGCTGCCAACTGTGAAGCAGCACACATCCTTTTACCATGGCTAAGCTGTGTACAGTAGTAGACGGAGCCAGCCTCAGAGTCCCCAAGCCAGTAGTAGCAGGGGGCATCGTATGACAAGAGCAGGCACAATCAAGGATCAATGCATCAAGATTTTGTTTTTTGAGGTAGAGTCTCAAGCCTGTCTTCAATGTATTTAATTAAAAATTTCAGCCCTACCAGTAAACTAGAAGAACTGACAACCTGGATCCAGCTCTTTCATTTGACAGTTGATGATCCACGTGCGGAGAAGTTAGGTAACTTGCCCAAGATCACATGGCCAGAATTTAAACCCATATCTACTAATTCTGGAGCCCTAGCTTTTAACTATTCTGACTCTGAGCCTTTTGATTTGGGTCTCTAACGATCAATTTAATGTTATAAGATAAGAATGCTAAACTGGATTGATCCAAAAATCATGATTTCCTTCTGTTTGACCTTTCCATTACAGTAAACTCTGAGGGACCATCTCAGTTCTTTAGATATGAGATTTTAGTTGTACTGTGCAAAGCTGTTGTCATAAATGGGTGTTGGGGTAAGAGAGGGTTTTGAGGATACCGGGCTTAGTTAGAGGCTCGTGGGACTATTCCTAGGAGCAATTAAAGGCCGGCTACTGTTGTTCCTGCACAGGGCTGACTGGAGGGAGGTCTTCTGGGCCTGGATCAGGTTTCGAACCCGTCGATGCTGTTGGAGCCAATACAGCATCTCCACTTTGTCCCGCTTCATCTTGTCCAGGTAGCGCCGGCCCTTGAAGGTCACTGGCTCATCAAAGATTAGCTCGATCTCCTCTAGAAGGGAAACCAAAGAAGGCTCCATTTGACTGAGCTGCTTGTGGACATAGCTGCGGAACTGATCTTGCTCCAGGAGGTGACTTAGGTCCAAGTCAGTCTTCTGGAAGAAACGGTTGGGGTCAGAGGCTTGTTGCTCAAACCCCTCCAGTCTCCCCAGCAATACCTCACGCAGCTGAATGGACTTCATAGCCTGCTCCCAGGCCTTCACTAGTGATGGCAGCTGCTGCAGACGGGCATTGGAGCTATACTTAATGGCCATGTCCAGTCGGACCTTGTTGGGGACCTCAAGCATGGACCACACTTGTTCCAGACGCTTCTGCAGGTTCAGGATGTTAGGGCTCCCAGCTAGTAGCCTGTGCTGTAGCACTGTGTTCCAGTCCCACTCTCCTGGCACAAAGTCTGGTTCTTCATCTTCTATCAAGGGAGGAGGACGCTGAATTTGCAGGGTCTCTTTGACAGGGGGTGGTGCCTCTACAGGAACCTCCTCTTCATACATTCGGAAAATTACATGGAGGAAATCTGTCTCCTGGTTTGTGAGGTACTTGAAGTAGTCATCCACAGACAAGGTGCTTTTCCCCCAGTTCACCCAGGAGGCCTTATTTGACCGCTTCTCCCAGGCTTTGGTTGCTTTGGGCGATGTGAAAGAAGCTGTCTTCTCAGGGTTGGACTCCAAAGTGTTTGTTTTCTGGGAGTAAAGTCCAACCAGGTCAGGGTTGATTATTTGAAACTGTTTTTCTTGGCGTAGAAAAGCTGAGGACAGGAAAGTTGACCAGTCTTTCTCTGCTGCAGCTTCAGCTATGGGCTCTTGGTCAAAACAGAGGTGGTTAGTAGAAACACAGCTCATCAACTCTTTGTAGACTTCCTTGATGTTACTGGCAACATAGTAATCAACATCCATTTCTTCAATGGCTTTGGAGTCCAGTTCACCAGCTAGGTGGTTATACAGGACTCCAGCCCCCTTAATATGGAAAGAGTCCAAAAAATTTCTATCAGAGAGCTGCATAGCAGCTGTTTGGACCACAGCCTGATTTCTTAGCTTCAAATTAATGGTCACTGGCTGTGGCTGAAGTGGAAGTGATTTGGGGAGCTGAAGGTCCCACTGCCCAGACACTTTTTCCTCCTGGAGCCTCTTCAACATTTTCTGCAGGTCTACCATGCGATGTCCAGCAGCTGGGCGGCAGGTCACAGCCCCCAGGAGTCGGGGCAGGCCTGAGTCCAATGGTGAGTAATGAGTCCACTCCCAGATCATGTTCTTCATCTTTTGTTTCAGATCCTCAGCCACAATGTCCCTAGTCAGCTCTGGTTTGCTCTCTGAAGCCAAAATCAATGGGGTCAAGGGGCGAGTGGAGAGTGGAGGAAGGCCCAGCTCATCTGCCAGCATCCAGCCTGCACGAAGAGAAGGCATGGACTGGCCCCTCTGGAGCTGAAAGTAGAGAGGGAAGGGGAGAGGGGAAGCTGCACTGGTGGGAATCACAGACTGGCTGGGTGGTGACACCATCTGTGATGAGCCCAAGTCAATTTCTCTCTCCTTTCTGATGGAGGGCAGCCAGTGAAGATGCCTTTTACTCTTCAGCTGAGGAATGGCCTTTAGTTCTTTCACTGGATCCAGTTCAGGCTCCCTGAAAAACTCCACTGGGCGGCTAAGCTGGATGAGGTATTTCAGATTGAGGCTAGAGCATGGCACTTGACCGAAGCCAGTGCTATGAGGCCAGGGGATGGGACAGAACTTGAAAGTCTCAGGGGGGCAGACGGGACGCAGCCTGCCCACGTTGCCACGGGCCTGTTCTATCTTCAGCAGGGCCTGGAAATCCTTGAGCAGGAAATGGTAGACTTTGGGACTGGTAAGAAACACTGTGCAGTCCTTGGCAAGGCTGGCAGCCAACCGGGTGAGGACGGCTGACTCTGTGAAGACTCCCCTAGAAGTCGACATAGTCACCAGCAGGTGCAGGTAGCGTAAGAAGAGCTGTTCACTGCTGAGCAGGACGTAGGTCTCGAGCCGCTTCCGCAGCTTCACGTTGTCCCCGTAGCTAAGACTAGGTTCGGTAGGAGGCTCCTGCCAGCTGCACTTCAACTCGTTCAGGATGACTTCGGTGAGACGGAGTCGTTCCTTGGGAGCCACGCAAGCTGTCAGCCCGCTACTAGCCAGTAGCTTGGCCACTTGGTTGCACAGCGGACCCACCCTCAGTTTAGCGAGAGACATGGTCTGCCATCTCAAGACGACCTCCTCTGGGCGGCGCTTCTGAGGCTCTGGGGGCGTCGCCCTACGCGGGAAAAGAGACAGTGGATTCAGCAACTGGTGGTAAAACCTTTCAAGCTCCAACCCAGTCTTCTGGTCCTCCATCTTGGCGCACTCCACGCTAGCGCTTCGGGCAAAGGACGCCAGCTCTTTTGGCAAAGGACGCCAAACAGTTGCTAAGGCAACCAGGGGCCGACGGCCCGCGTGCGCTTGCGTAGTCCTTCCGGTCGCCCGGTGGAAGTCCTCCCAGTACCAGGCGTACGCACGCGCCAGGAGGCAGGGCAAACGCGACTGGGCGGTGGGTCGTCTGCTGGACTCTTGCGGTTGTGTTCCGTGGGCTAGTGACTTGGTCTAGGATGGCTTCGGACTCGGGGGAGCGCGGGGCCTTGTGCACGGTGAGAATGGAGGTTTCGTGTGGAGCCTCGCCGGTCACAGTCCCCGCCCTTGGGGTGATCGTTATCTTGGGAAGAAGCGGGTAGCTGGGGCGGGGCCAGGGACAACGGTGTGAAATTGAGGGGCTCAGACAGCAGGACCCTTGGCGTGAGAGTGGCGGGGGGGTGGATGATAATGAAACTACGGTCCCGGAATAATGAGACATAATGAAGAAGGGACTTGAAGAGGGGTCACGTGGGTAAGTCCCAGGCATTGGAGTGATCGCATCAGACAAGACTCCAGCCCTCAACAGCCGTCCCTACCGCCCCTGCAGCTGGAGTTCGCCGTGCAGATGACTTGTCAGAGCTGCGTGGACGCGGTGCTCAAGTCCCTACAAGGGGTGACAGGTGAGAGCAAATTAACCTTTCTGCGGCCTGTTCAGATATCTCTGGGAAGGACCCTGGCAATCTCAGTCCAGCCCTACATCCACTTTACACACGCAGAAACCGATACCCAGTGAGAGAACTGTTCTCAAGAGTCGCACAGAGACCTACAAGCAGGACCTAGAGTGCAGGTCTCAAACTTGCCCAGCCAGAGCCCTCTGCTGGTTCTGCCTGTCCCTGTGCTGGCCTGAGCCCCGGGCACTCTGGAGAGTGAGGTACTGGTCAGAGTAAAGCTCCTTCTGTGGAACACTGAAAGTGTTCCTAATTGGGAAACAGCGCAATCTTGACAAAGCAAACAACTCTGGCTTCAGTCTTAGGTCCTCTGTGGTTCTTAAAAGACCTGTGGGTATGTAGGGCCCTGGCACAACAGGAAAGATCTAAAAGGCAGAGCCACTGGTATGGCTGTAAGAAAAGGTGACGTCAGTATTGCTGCTCCATGTTCATCCAGTCATTCCGCAGTTATGGGTTAGACACTGGGGGGGCTTTTTAGGGAGAAGGTTCACCCTTGTGTCAGGTAAAGATGGGCATGTAGCTGGCATTCACGGAACACTTCATGGAATTAGAAATATGTAGTGGTTACACAGCTGCAGCCTGGAGTCAGATCTGTTGGGATTCAAACTAGTTGCCCTTTACTGGCACGAAGATTTCGGGGATATTACCTTTTGTGTCTGTTTCTGCAGCATAAATTTTATTTGTTTGTTTTCTGAGATGGAGTTTCACTATGGAGCCCAGGCTGACCTGGAACTCACTATGTAGCCTGCCTTGAACTCTTGGCAAGCCTCCTGCCTCAGGCTTGTGCTACCACGCCCAGTTGTTGCTGCAGGATGATAATAGCTTCTCTGGGGTCACACAGAGACCTGGAGGGTTGTCCTGGAGAACCAATTTGTTAACATATGTAAAATACTTCAGCAGAGTCTTGGGCATGTAGTGAGAACCCAGTACATCGCAGAGAAAGACTAGAGGAAGGGCTTACCGGTGATCTGCCTGAAGGGAAGTGTGAGGGGACAGATCTTGAGGTTGGGTGTGTTTAGACAGTCTGTGTTAGAGTGGTGGGCAGAGGGGTTGGATGGAGATTGGGCCAGTCCACTTAGAATGGAGTGTTCTAATTAAAGATTTTCTGGTAAAACGTTCTTGCTGGGACAGCAGACAGCTGCACTTTTTGTTGGATGTAGGGCAGTTTTCAGCCCTCAGCAGGTTTCCTCCCCAGAAAGAGACTTGTGGTAACTCTGTTTTCTGGTCTGGGTCACTGAAACCAGCTTGGCTTTTTCGTCTTGGGCTAGGCAGGGAGGTCACAGTTTCTAGAAGGCACAGAGAGTGAGAATTGCCTGGGGCCTTGGGCAAAAGATCTTCAATCTTCCTGGAGTGAATCAGAGAAGCTCCCAGATCCAGCTTCACTCCCTCGCAGTCTTGTGTCTCACCCTGCAGTTCCTTTGGCCTCTGTTCTTACCAGTCCCTGAGCTAACCAGATGCTGGCCTGGCCATAGTCAGAGGTTCACCAGCCAAACTGAACATTTGCTTCACTGAGGAACCGGTCTTCTGGCTGAGAAGCAGGTCAGGGATTTAGGCTGGGCACAGTTACAAAGTGCTTTCTACTTTGCACCTTCCCACTTCAGGAACAGAGAATCAGCCCTTCTTGGTAGACTCCAGGGACCAGAAACCCACCTTGGCTAAGAGCAGGCCTCAGGTAGCCTTATCTGCTGTGTGTGCAAGACATAGTCAGGCCTGCCCTCTTGCTACTTCCTGACCTGTCAGAGACCCCATCTGTGGTCTCCCTGTTGCCTCAGTTTTCCTTTTTCCTTTTTCACGTAAAAGCTTGTTTTTGTTGTTGTTGTTGTTTGGTACCGGGAATTGAATTAGGATTTTACACTTGCCAAGCAGGTGCTTGTGCTGCCTAAAAGCCTGTTTTGTTTGTTTGTTTTTTGTTTTAAGCCATGCCTTAGGTAATATGGCTTTAGTTATGTGAGGTTTTAAAACTTTTTTAATTCTGGGAATTGAAACTAGGGCCTTGGTACTGAGCTATATCCCCATTCTTCGTTTTATTTTTTTTGAGATAGGGTCTCACTAAGTTACCTAGGCTGACCTCAAACTTCCAGCCCTCTTGCGTCAGCCTTCCAGAGTGCTGAGATTACACTACCCTTAGCTTTATTTTAAATTTATCTTTATTTATTTATTTAGTTTTTGAGACTGGGCCTCTAGTAGCCCAGGCTCACTTCGAACTTGCTATGTAGCTCTTAAGACTGGCCTCAAACTCATGAACTTCCTGCCTAAGCCTTCTGAGTGCTGGTTTTACAAGTGTGTACCACCATGTCCAGCTGAGAGTCTTCCATAAAAGTACGTAAGAATCATGCCACAGGCTTGTGTAGGTGGGGCATTGTGGACCACACAGAGGTTCCGCTCTCACAGAGCTAGCAGTGTAGCAAATGAAACAGAGGACTGCGCTCTGCATGGTGGGTCACTCGGGGTGTGGGAGCTGCTGTAGGATAAGTGTGTGTATGTGGAGTCCCAGCCCAGTAAGGGAGAAAGAACCTGCTTCTTGGGGTGAGCAGAATGTGTGAATTAAGTGCTTACACTCTGGAGCTAGGCTCTCTGGGGTTTCCTGTTGCACAACTTACTAAAATATTAACTTTGAGCAAGTTTCTTAATTGCTCTATGCCTCAGTTCTCCCACCTGTAAAATAGAAAGAATAGCACGTAACTTGCAGCATTATGGTATCGAATGAGTCAACACAGGTAAAACATGTCTAAAGAGGGCCTGGTCCATGGTACTTTCTTAGTGAATGCCAGCTCTCAGGATGAGGAGATAGCCCCCCCATGCACATAACAGCTTTATTGAGATACAATTTAGATACCATAAAACTCATTTAAAGTATACGTGCAGAGGCAGAGGAGGAGGAACGGGACATTCAAAGAACTGAGATGTGTTATGTGCGTGTACCCACTCCCCACAGTGATGGTAAGCATTATTGTTATGGTTGATACATTGTGTCAACTTGGAGAGTCTGGAAGTTTAGCTGAGTAACTCAGCGGTTGTAGATCTTGGGGTGAAAAGGACATGCCCTTACCCTTCTGGGATGTCATTTATTGTGTTAATTTGTGAAGTTTTAAAGGTTAACTGTGTGATTCAGCAGGAAGCCAGGGTGCTTACTTTGTATACATCCTGAGCCTGTGGAAGAGGAGGGCATGGAGATTGTGTGAGAGGTTCACGACTCCTGGGTGGGGGTAGGCTGTTTACAATGTAGGGGAGAAAAGGAGGCTGCTTGCAGCCATTCCTCCCTTTGGCTGGTTGGTTTTGCTGTGCTCTGCTGCCCTGAACAGTTTGCCCTTTGCCATGTGCCACTCTGCCTCAGAACCAGCCAAGTATAGACTGAAACCTTCACAAAATGTAAGCTAAATAAACCTTTCCTTCCTTCATTTTGGCGTTGGGTATTTTGTCTCAGCAATGGGAAAAAAGTAACCAAGACAATTATGTACTGCAAGCATGTACTAGTAAAAATAAATTTAAAAAAATAAAGTCTACATGGCAGTTAGTGTATTCAGTCTTACAGCTATCACCACTATGAATTTTATATTTGTATCATTTCTTAAATCCTGTATACTGTAGTTATCACCTTCCTATGCCCCCACTCATGCCTTTAATTTATTTTCTGTCTATAGATTTGCCTGTTTGGGGCATTTTCTGTAAATAGCTTCATGTAATATTTGTGGGGTTTTTGTGACTTTTTTACGTAACTGTTTCAGGGTTCATCCATGTTGTAGCATGTATCCATCCTTCGTTCCTTTTTATGGCTAATAGATTATCATACAGATGCTACTACTTGTCTGTCACAGGTGATCAGCCTCTAGGTTTTCACATTTCAGCTATTATCAATAATGTTGCCATGGATAGCCTGCTTTTATAAAAACATTTTCAGAAGAATTTTCAGTATCGTGAAAGTTATAAATAAGCTGAGCTTGGTGGTACACACCTGTAACTCCAGCACTCTGGGCGACTAAGTGATGAGAATCATAAATTTGAGCACAGCCTGAGTGACTTAGTGATTCAGCGAGTCCCTGTCTCAAAAAATGAAAGGCTGAGGATGTGAAGGTAGTTTAGTATGAAGGTCATGGGTTCAATCCCCAGTATTGGAAGAAGAAAAAAACCCCTCACAGTTATGAATAATGTGTGGTATGTAACAAAGACAAAAATCCTGAGAGTGAGCTGGCTATTATCCCCACTTTATATGTAAAGAAGCAGAAGTTAAGAGGACTGAAGGTCACACAGCTAAAAGGCAGATTCCACGCTTAGCTCTGGCCATAGAACATCAGTGGGAATGAGATTCCTGTCTTTCTCTGCCTTTCTTCCCTGTTGCTAGCACAGGGTGCCAACCTTCTGCTGCCATCTACCTTCTCTCTCCCAGGTGTCCAGGATGTAGAGGTGCATTTGGAGACTCAGATGGTCGTAGTGCAGACTACACTGCCTAGCCAGGAGGTGCAGGCACTCCTGGAAGGTACCGGGCGGCAGGCTGTACTGAAAGGCATGGGCAGCAGTCAATTTCGTGAGTGATCATCATGACCTTGGCTTGACCTGTCTGGGAGGGACTGACTTACAGCTGGTACAAATGTAACCATGATATTCTTAGGCTCTGGTTTCAGTGGCTTTGGGAATGGGGTGAAAGTTGTATGAGACTCTTCCGTTGTCCTTCCCTAGGTGATAATGGGGTAGGGCTGGTTGAGGCGGCAAGCTAGGCTAAGTATCCAATACCTTGCAGAGAATCTGGGGGCAGCAGTGGCCATTCTGGGAGGCCCTGGCCCTGTGCAGGGGGTGGTGCGCTTCCTACAGCTGAATCCTGAGCAGTGCCTCATCGAGGGAACCATTGATGGCCTGCAGCCTGGCTTGCATGGGCTCCATGTCCATCAGTATGGCGACCTCACACGGGACTGCAGCAGGTAAGTTATCCATAGTCTTCCTCATAGCTATATGCTTCTATATATGGTCCTCACAAGTACCCAGGAGGCATGTAACACAGGTCCAGTCTACAGATGAGGAAACTGAGGCTCAAGCAGTTTAGATGACTTATGAAAGGCTCCAGTGGATAATAAGAGCTGGGAATTCAAATTAAGATCTGACTTGGGCTCCTGCCAGGAACCACTTGACTGTCTCTGAGCTAGAAGACAATTCTTGGACATAGGAAGGGAAGGATCCCCATGTCAGGATTTTGTCCTGCTATGATATAATTAGTTACTTACTCATCTGAGCTCTTGTATCAGAAACTCATTGAGGGTTTAACCCACATCTGATCCTTCTTGATGCCTTCTCCCCAAGGCCTGGCATGGAGTAGGGCTGTTTGTTGAATGAATGAATGAATGAATGACGCAAATATAAATAGAGGAGAGGCCTGCCCTTTGAGCTGCTGCCTGGTTGTCCATCTGTTGCCTTTCCTCTTTAGCTGTGGGGACCATTTTAACCCTGATGGAACGTCTCATGGGGGCCCTCAGGATTCTGACCGGGTAAGTGTTGGGCTGAAATAGGTAGAGAGAGAATCCAGGTTCTCAGAAATAGGGCAGGCAGCTCTTGGAGCCTTTTCTTTTAACTTGATCTGTTCAGCTTAGAGATGTTTATTCATGTTTTCCTTAATCAAGGTCCTGGGGTTACAACAGTGCACAGCCCAATGGCTGCCCCAAGGGTTTACAGTGTAGCAGGGGAGCTCACCAAATCCTGTGGTTGTGGCACAGTAAAAGAAGCCTGGTACGAAGCCTGGGATCCCAGAATGAGTACCTGACCCATTCTGAAGGGTAGAGGCAGAGGGAAAACACCTGCCAAGATCTGAGGCTGTGGAAGTGGAAGATTTTACTAAAAATGCTTTTCTACAGGCAATTCTTGCCCCCACTTCATGGGCCACCTTGATGATTTTTGCCTTATTTCAATACAACTAGTGTTGTTCATTCATTTGTTTCCTTAAGTAAATTTATTTTTTGTTGTTTTTTAATTAGTTAAATTTATTGGTACATTTTAGGTATGACCTTAAGTAAATCTGGCTGTTTTTGTTTGTTTATTGTTTAATCTATCATGGGAAAGATTCAAGCATATTCTGAAGTAGAGGAATAAGTATCCTGAATTCCTGTGTCCTAATGATTTGGTCCAAGTTAGCAGCTGAAGATGAGTTTTGTTTCTTCTACATACGTGGCCCTTTTTATCATGACCTCATTTCATATCATTAAGGTAGATTGTTGACTGACTGAAGTAGGGTCTTACTATATGTTGCTCAGGCTGGTATTTTTTTTCCCTGTCATTGAAGAGACAGAGTCTTGCTGTGTAGTTTAGGCTGGCCTTGAACTCACTATGTAGCCCAGGTTGGCTTTGAATTTGTAGCAGTCCTTCCAAGTGCTGGGATTACAGGCATGTGCCAACATTCCCGGCTTTCAGGCTGGCTTTAAATTCCTGGGCTCCAGCAGTCCTCCTGCCTGAGCCTCCGAAGTAGCTTCAGCTATAGTACACAGCACTTGCCTTGGCTGAGGTAAATTTATTTTTAATGAGAAACTTGAAGCTAGGTGTGGTGCTACATGCCTGTAATGCCAGAACTCTCGGAGGCTCAGCCAGGAGGATCACTAAGTTGAAGTCCAGCTCAGGCAACTTAACAATTTAGCAAGACCCTGTCTCAAAATAATAAAAAATACAAAGGCCTGGGGATGTAGGTCAGTGTGAAGGCCCTGGGGTCATTGCCCAGTCTGATCAAAATAAAACTTGTTATTACTGCCTACATGAAAAACCAGTACTTCCAGCCATAAGAGGAAGATTGTTATAAAAATAAATCTATGAAAGGACTCCCGAAAAGGGGGGGTAGTTATTAAAGCTCTGCTAGAGACTGACCTCAGAGGCCTAGGGACTGAGGTCTGCTTTGTCTCCGTCAAAGAGGAGGAGAGGAGAGAACATTAGTGAAGTGTTAAAGGCTTGTTAACACTAAGGTGAGATTTTCTCCTTGATGTCTTCCTAGGGTTTGGAAACTACTGAAGAGAGGATCGCCTTCCCTCTCAGTAATTTCATGTAACTTAAGGGCTCCTCATGTAGGTAGTAGTATCTCCATTCTAGGGGTGTGATCCCCTCTGCACTTAGAGATACAGTTCCAGGGTAGGTTTTGGTTCCTGATGCTGGGAAACTGCCAGCTAGTTTTTATGTCCTCCCAGACTTTGTGTTTATTTTCTAGTTGACTATTTTCTGTTTCATAATGATGTGAAGTTTGCAATCTTCTGACACAAGGCCAATGAACCTGTAGTGTCAGGTGCATATCCCTGTAATCTGAAAATTCAAACTCCAGGTGGTCCAAAATCTGAAATTTTCAGTGGAACTCATATAAGAGTTTGGATTTTCTGACTGGGGCTGTTCAACCGTAAAGTGTTTGCAAAAGTTCAAAAAACTCTACAGTCATAGCCGGGTGTGGTGGTGCACGCCTGTAATCCCAGCACTTGGGAAGCTGAGGCAGGAGGATCGTTGTGAGTTCAAGACCTGTCTGGGCTACAAAGTGAGCTCAAGGCCAGTCTGAACTGCATACCCTGTCTCAAAAAGACAAATCAAATCAAATCAAACACTCTGGTCCCAAGCATTTCAGATAAACTATATTCAACTTGCATATGTTTCTTAATTCATGTAATTCTTTTTTTTTTTTTAACTTTTGACAATTTTATCCCATTTCTCATAGTCTTAAGTTTTTACTGTGTGCCCTGGGAAGTTGGAGAGGGTTTTCTCTCTGGTTCTTTGCACATTTAGATGTTTGTTATCAGGGTGTTAGTGATCTATTGCCTCAAATTAAATGATTCCAATGTTAGGAGTATAAGACAACAGACATCCATCAGCTCACAGCTTTTGTGAGACAGGAATCTGGATGCCTCTGGCTTAGAGTCTTGTGGGGCCACAGTCATTTCAGGGTCCAACATGAGGAGGATTTGCTTCCCAGCATGCTCATATTGCTGTTGGCAGGCCTGGGGTTCTCTCTGGCTGTTGGCCAGACAGCAGTCCTTTGCCACGTGGGCCTTTCCCTAGGGCAGCTCAGCACACGGCAGCTGGCTTCTCTCAGAGCATGTGAATGAGAGAGTGAGAGGGTGTTCCAGATTGAAGCCACGTGCTTACTGTAACCGAATCTGGGAAATGACACTTGCTGCTGCCTCCCCCTCCAAGGAGGTAAATCATACAGAATGTAAACATGGGAGTTACGCCTACAGGCTGTCTGCCTTGTGAACTTTGAGAAGTGATGGACAGGAACCGAGCAGGAAAAAAGGGGAAAGTAGGGATGGAAGACACCGCCAGAGACCCAGCCAGGCAAAGCCCTTGAGATGTGGCAAGCAGCAGTGTTTCTGAAGGGCAAGAAACTGCCTCACGACAGGTCTGCTCCTTGAAAGGACCAGACTCAGCAGTCATACTGAGCCCAAGCCCTTGGGTGCAGACAGAAAGAAGTGAGCAAGAAATGAGTGCCAAAGCCACCATGATGTCTGGCAAATTCTTTTAGGGTTTTCAGTACATGGTATTGCCCATATGGAACTTAACTGAGTATGGGAATTTACATCCAAGCCTGACTGTCCCTTGTATATCTCCTGATGGTCTCTCAGCTTCCTTTTGTTCTCTATTTATCTCCCTCCGGTCCTTCTTCCTCAGGTGTTACTAGAGGGATTGCTCTGAAGCACAGAGGAACCATGTCATACCTGCCTGAAACCTTTCCCAGTCTCCTAGTGCTTGAGGGTACAGGCTGAGCCCCCAAGTGTAGGTGTGATATTGAAGGCTGCCCTGCTTGAAAGGTTGCTTCTCCATGGCCCCTTGCAGAGTCATTGCTTCCTGCCACAGTCTCCAGCCTGCACCCCAGCCCAATCTAGCCAAAGACATACTCTTCCAGGCTCCATCTTTCCACTACTGAAGTCTCCCAATGCAGGGACACACAAAGAAAATGCTAGGTGCTGGCAGCAGATGTCCATGTGGACAAGATAAAGGAGAACCTGTTCTCTTTGTAGCTGTCAGCCCCAGCACACACTGATGTGGTGTTATCTAGCAGCAAGGGCATGTGGATCAGCCCATGCTCGGGCACCTGCTTCTGCCTAAGTGTCAGGTTGGGCAGATTTATTTGCACAGAGGTAATTTCTGTGGCTCACCCGGCTCACCAGTAAGGTCCTGTCACCTAAAACTCATCAGCTATTGTCGGCATCCTATTTACTAAGCACATCTGTTCCACATCTGAGTCACTGGAGAGTGGGGCCCATATATACTCCTGCCATGCCTGGTACAGCGTCTCGCAGCAGATGCTAAGTAGATGCGTCATAACACTTTTTTATAAAAGAAGGTGGAAAGAGTCAGTTTCTGGGGCAAGGACAGGCCCTTTCTCTCCTTGTGTTTCCTTGTTCCTTATTGCTGGGGTCAGGGAAGAGGTGCTGGCTGTTGGGATGATCAAGGAAGCCAAGCATGGCCAACTGAAGCCTGAGGAGTTGAGGACTGCCAGGGAGCCACCAGGAGCTGGGGAACCAGGCTTGGAAAGAAGCAGGAATGTGGCTAAGTGGAGGCTGGAATTGGGGCCAGGAACAGGCTTGTAAGGGGAAAGCAGACTCTTTCCAGTACTCTGGCATTCTGCCCAGGAATCTGTTTACAAGGGGGGAATGGCCCATGGCTGTCCGTGATCCAGTCAGACTGTAGCCATAGGGGAAGTTGGTGGTTTGGGGAGGTGAGAAGAGGAATCAGCTACTAGGAAGCCAGATGATAGCAGCTGGGCCTCATGTGATCCTTCTCTCTCTCTGGGTCTCATTCCAGCACCGTGGAGACCTGGGCAATGTCCATGCTGATGCTGATGGCCGAGCCATTTTCCGGATAGAAGATGAGCAGCTGAAGGTGAGGTGAAAAGAAGGTGGGGACCTTCCCCAATAGGACAGTGGACTGAGGGTTGTCGTCTGCCCTCCAAGGTATGGGATGTGATTGGCCGCAGCCTGGTTATTGATGAGGGAGAAGATGACCTGGGCCGGGGAGGCCATCCCTTATCCAAGATCACAGGGAACTCTGGGGAGAGGTGAGCGTTGCCAGCCGGCAGGAGGCTGTGCTCTGCCAGTGGTGCATGGGGAAACTTGGGGGGAGCCGGATGAGGGCCTACTCTAACCCCACATCCTTCCGCAGGTTGGCCTGTGGCATCATCGCACGCTCTGCTGGCCTCTTCCAGAACCCCAAACAGATCTGCTCCTGTGATGGTCTCACCATCTGGGAAGAGCGAGGCCGGCCCATTGCTGGTGAGGGCCGGAAGAATTTGAGCCAGCCTCCTGCCCACCTCTGAGCAGAGGTTCATCTCAGATCTGTTCCTCCTTCCAGCTGAGTGCTTTCCTCTTCACTTGCCCAGACCTACAAGGACTAGGTACAGGGAATGCAGAAGTGGCTGTGAAGATATCTTGGCAAACTAAACTTGTATTTTCATATGGAACTTTGTATTGTGTCTGTGTCTCCGTGTCTCTTAATGGGCTTGGTGGCCATATGGGTTCTCTGCCTCCATCCTTTACATCAAGGGCAACCCCTAATCCACACATTTCCTAAGGGACCTGCTTCCTCCTTGATGTCATAATGTGGCTCCGTAGCAGCGATACTTCTGTGTGTGGCCCTCCCCTTCCCTCTATGTCTGACTGGAACCAAATGGATCACAACTCATGCTGAGCTCTGCTTTCCCCCAAGAAATTAGAGTGGACCCAGCTTTAGTTTCTTTCTGTGGTTGAATCCAAACCTTGGGAATATGGGAATTTTACTTCTTCTTCCTCTCCTCATCTGAATATTGGAAAAAGCCAGTCTGCAAAGGAGGAGGAATGAGGCAGATGCCCTGAGAGAACCAAAAAGTTGCTAGAGAAGCCAGGCATGGTGGTACACACCTATAATCCCAACTCGGGAGGCTGAGGCAAGAGATCATTGTGTGTTCTAGGCCAGGATGGGCTATATAATGAGTTTAAGGCCAGCCGGAACTATAATGTGAGACCCTGTCTTCAAAAATGAACAAACAAAGTTTCTGGAGAGTTCCAGCTTCTCTGGGCTCCCCTGTCTGGATCCTTCCTGAGGCCAGTTGCCTCTTGTCCTGGAATTCAAGAAGCAAGCCTATACCCCTGTAATGTATGCCCTCCCACACTTTAAAATTTTAATCTGGTTTGAGTTGATTTATTTTATAAGTAAAAGACTAACCTAATTAACTCTCAACTAGTAAGTGCTTGGCACAGGGCCTGGCACATAGTTAAAAGAGCAGCACCTGTGGTTCTGAGGCTGTACAGGGCCCCTGGAGGCAGTCCCAGCAAAGCACCCCTGTGGGCAGTTGCTGCTAATTGAGGAATAACACACCGCTCTGTCCCCCACCTCACTAGACCACATCAGGCATGCCACTCCTTGACAAAGTTGATTTTACAACAGGTGAGCTGTCAGACCATAACTGCTCTATGCCACCCGCCTGAGACAAGGCAGTGGCTAAATTTACCGTTAGTTGGCCTTGGCTTTGAGGCTCTCGGCTCTGCTCCCATGCCCCAGGCCACCACACCTGGCTTTATTAGGCATTTTTTATGTTCCTCCTGGTCTTTCCTGCTCCTTTCTCCCGGGTGCCCTTTCCATGCTTAGTTTTGCCTGTGATTCCATCCTGTGGGTTTGTAGAGCTGTGAATATTTAAAGAACTTTCTGTTTTCCCAAGAAGGAGGCCTTCCCCTGGGCTGAATCCTAGCAGAGGGGCACAGTCAGAGTTCATCTTTAAGAGAAGTGGAAGAGCCTTTGCCCAAGGAATGCTGCGTACTGTGGGTCCTGGGAAGATGTGGGGCTGTTTCTGAAGAGCCTGTGTAAAGCCGACTTGTGAAAACACTTTCTTCTACTTTCCCTAATCTTTCCATTGCCAGTGGCTCTCAAAACGTGTCCTTGTAGTCCCTGGGCCACAACATGAACATTTCCTGGAAACTTATTTGAAATGTGAATTCTGGCACTTCAGACTATCTGAATCAGAAACTCTGGGTTAGGCCAGGCATGGTGGTACACCCCTGTAATCCCAGCTCTCTGGCAGCTGAGGCAGAATTGCTGTGAGTCTGAGTCCAGCCTGAAATGCGTAATAAAACCCTGTCTCAAAAAGACCAAAGAAGAAACTCTGTGAAAATCTAGAAATTCACTCTGGTGATTTTGAATCATACTAATGTTCAAGAAGTACTAATTTCAACTGAAGTAAAAAAATTTTACAAATTAAATGAAAACTATTTATAGAGCTGGGGTGTAGCTCGGTGCTACAGAAAGTATTTAGTATGTGCAAGGCCCTGGGTCCAACCCTTAGCATCAAAAAAGAAGTCACAGATCATTTTATCAGTGATGGTGCACAGCTTAGTGGTACAGTGCTCCCTAGTGTGCTCGAGGCCTTGGCCCCTGCAGAGGAATAGGGTTCAAGATCAGCCTCCAGTGTCCTCCAGGTTTCCCTTCTTCTTTCAGTGCTGGAGATTGAACCCAAGGCCTCTCACTACTAGGCAAGCCTTCTACCTTACACCTCCAGCTCTTTCCCTCCAATTTACAAGACTTCTGTGATGTATTTCTGAAAAGGATGTGCTGTATCACAGCTAGACATAGAGGGGAATTGATATCTAAAAACCTAGGTGAGGGAAGCCCCATAACAGAGCAGGCTCAGCTGTTACAAGAGAAAGGAGGTGTCCTTGCACCCCGTTCTCACTGCCTCGTAACATAGCCAGCAGCTTCAGCAGCAAAAGTCCCTGTCAATGTGTATGTTTCTGATGCACATTTTCTGGTAGTTGTGCACAGAAAAAAAAGATAAAGATGATTTGTGAGGCTTTTTTGGAATTGGGATTGTATGCAGGGCCTCGCATAGACTAAGTACATTCTCTGCTACTGAACTATAACCCCAGCACTATCAATAGATTGTTTTAATTTGTAATAAAATGTATCAAACTTTCCTATTAGCTCAATATGTTAAGCTTCTTCCTATGTGCCTTATATGATGGTCACACTTTATGTATCTTGTTATTGCTCAAAATGACCTTGCGCTTTGTGGATATCTACCAAAAGATATTAAAAATTATTTGCACAAGTACCTCTATGTAAACTTTTGTCGTAACCTCTAAAAAATGCAAACAATTCAGATGTCCTTCAACGGGGGAAATGGGAAAACAAATGGTAGTTCATCAACACTAAGTCAATCATTGATTAAAAAAAAAAGAGCTAACTACTAATACAAGCAAGCAATCACATAGGTGAATATATGCATTACATAATCTAAAAAGACACTAGGCTCAAAGCTACTCACTGTATGATTCCATTTATATGACATTTTAGAAGAAGCAAAACTATAGTGAAAGACAGGTGAATGTTTACCAATTGTAGTGGTGGTTGCATAACTATAAGTGTTTGTCAAAACTCAAAGAAATGTAGACTAAAAAGGGTGATTGTCACTATATAATTTACACTTCAATTAAAAAACGAAAGTCCTGGAATCCCATTCTTAGGTATACACGCAGGATAAGTGAAGGCAGAGACTCAGACCGTATTTGTACACCCATCTTCACAGCAGCATTATCCTTAGTAGCTGAGAGTGGAAGTGACCCGAGTACTGCTATCACATGGTTGGAAAAGAAAATGTAGAATGTACATATGATGGAATATAGTTCAGCTTTGAAAAGGAAATTCTGGCCCACGCAGCATGGATGAATGTTGAAGACATTATACTAAGTCAAGTAAAGGACAGTGTTTGTATGATTCTACTATATGAAGTACCTAGAGTGGCCAAATTCATAAAGTAATATTGTGGTTTCTAGGGGCTAGGGAGAGGGGAGAAAGGAGAGTTACTAAGTACAGAGTTTCAGCTGGGGAAGGTAAAATTTTTCTGGAGATGATGGTTAATGTTTGGACAACAATGTAAATACTTAATATCACTGAACTATACACTTAAATAGTTTAGGCAAATTTTATAAAATTTATTATATATAAATTGTACATTTCATGTATATCATTTATATTTATTATATTTTGTTTTCATTGTTTTTGATTTTTGAGACAGGGTCTCTCTATGTAGCTCAGGCTGACCTCAAATTCACAATGATTGTCCTTCCTCAGCCTCCCAAATGCTGGGGTTACAGGCATGCGCCACCATGCTTGGCAGTTGTATCTTTTACTACCATAAAATCAATATTAAAAGAAAACTGTGATAACATGCATTATTTTATAGGTAAGGAAGGTAGTATTTATAGATGTGAGGAATTTTGCTGAAGTTCATGGCTGGCAAATCAGGTTTTGCTGCAGTGTGGTTCCTAAAAGCCCATGCATTGTGAATTTAATCTCCAAATTTATCCCTTAATGATATTTGGAGGCAGGACCCTCCTTAGAGGAGGTCATGAATGGAACCCATGATGGGGTTAGTGGCTCTGTAAGATAAGAGAGACCTCTCCTGACACGTGCTGTGTCTCACACCGATTCCCTGTGCCATGCTAGGATGCGATGAAAAGGCATTATTAGATGCACTGCAGATTCAGAGCGGACGCTGGCATTCTATCTTTGGACTTCCTAGCCTGCAGAACCAGGGGCCGAATAACTCCTTTTCTTTATGAATTACTTAGTCTGTGGTATTCTGTGATAGCAGCAGAAAATAGACTAGGGCAGATTTAAGGAAGGATCTCTCTCAATGAGCTGGGGTAATGGACTCACCTGGAGTGGCAAGGCAGCCTTTGGAAACATCTTTTAAAAGGGGAGGAACCCTTTTCTTGAAGGCTCCACAAGAATCTTAGCTCCTAATGATACAGGAAAATAAATCTCCCAACCTGAATGATATCAGATGAGTTCGTGTTCTCTAAAACCGAAGAATGAATTTTAGGAACAACGGAGGTTAAGAGCAGAATATATTTATTGAGAGAAAGAAAGCTTCTGTCCAAGAGAGGGACAGAAGGGGGGCCCAAGTAGGTTCCCCCCCTGACTGTCTTTTCCAGGGACTTTTATAGAGAAAAACCATGAGGTGAGGTGGGCCAAGGTAGGGGAGATGGACAAAACTATGGTCAGCCGATAAGATTACAGGTGTAATTGCCCAGGTAGAACTGAGTGGACTGGGATCAAATGGAGAAACGAGTCACATAGCAAGCGGGCATGGATATAGATCAGGGGCTTTTCCTGTGGGGGTCGGGCTAGTGACTCTTTTTGGCTTTTTAGAAGGTGGTTGTTACTTATTTAGAGTATCAATCCCTGATCTTTATACCTGGGGAAGTGAGTGGGTGCATTTGTATAGCACCCTTTGTCTTAAGGTCTGGCCCACAGGTCTGCTGGCTCCTCCAGGTCTGTTGGCTCCTTTGAGGGCCTGGCCCTGTCTGACTGCCTATAATATTTCTATCTAACTCAGCTGCCTATAACACTAACACCATCACACTGGTGGTTAGATTTCAATTTAGGGATCAGGTCATGGTGCTGCACCCCTGTAATCCCAGCATTCTGGAGATTGAGGCAGGAGGATCACCTAAACTACATAGTTCAAACTCAGCCTGAACTACATAGCGAGATCCTCCCTTAAACAAAAAACCAAAACCACTAACAACAACAAAACTCAAAAGAAAATAAAAGATTTCAATCTAGGAATTTGCAGAGGAGAGAGGATGAATAGACATAAACATTGAGTCCATCAATCTCTGAAATAACTTCAGATTTCATGGAAATGTTTCTCAGCAGGGGGTGATGAAGCATGCATCATCCCAGCGTTTGGGAGGGTAAGGTGGGAAGATCCCCGCAAATTTGAGGCCAGCCTGGGCTACACAGTGAGTTCAACCAAAGCTACATATCAAGACCCTGTATCAAAAAACAAAAACAAACAAAAAACACTCAAAAGAGGGAAACTTTTTTTCACTCAAGATTTTTTTCCTTTTGTGGCACTGGGGATTGAACCCAGGGCCTTCTCATTTAAAAGGCCTCAGTCCTTTTAAAATTTTTATTTTGATACAGAGTCTCACTGAATCTCAATCTGAGCTCGAATTTTTCAGCCTCCTAAAGTGCTGGGATTACAGGTATGCATCACTGCGTCACGCTAGTAGTAGTTTTAATTTTAACTTTGTTAAACTTTTTATAGTGGGAAACTTCAAACATAAAGCAGTCATCTCCATATTTCTGGATTGGAAATTCCATCACTATAGAGAAGGTTTTTTTTTTCACTATCTGTAGAATTTGCCAAGCCCTCCGCGTCCCCAGGGAATGTGTTTCAAAAGAACGAACTAATGGCACAGAGGTCTTCTCCGGGACAGATGTCTTTCTAGGTCCCGGAGGGCCGCCCGGCACAGTCCCGTGTGCCCTTAACTGCCTGGAGGCGTTGTCTCGGTTTCTCGCGACAGGCTGGGTCTTCCCGCGGACACTCACGCTGCAACCTCCAAGCGCGGGTTTGGACGAGGATTCCACCACCGGAGAGCCCGACTTCCAAATGAACAAAGTTTTCCTTGGGGCCTGTGGGGTTCAGCCCCGCCCGGGTCAGAGACCGCCTCACCGACTAGGCCTCGGCAGCCGGCGCGGCCCGCGAGCGCTCCCTCCTTTCCATCCCTCCTTCCGCCTCCCCCCGGCAGCGGCGGTTGGTCGAGCGTCGTCATCCCTCTCCCACCCCCTTCTCTAACGAACGGGCTCCAGGCCCTTTGGGATTGGCTGCGCCTGAGCGCATCTTCTCTCAGTTTCTCTTATTGGCTGTTGTCCCGCGGGATGCGTGCTCTGATTGGCTTGATCAGAGCGCCTGCGCGGCGGGGTTCTCGGTCGCCAGCCATTCCTGAGGAGGACTGGTGGCTGATCGGACGTCTCGCCAGTCGCTAGAGCAGAGGTCCCGGCTCTCCGGGAAGGCGGCGGCTGAGGCGGCAAAATGAAGATATTCGTGGGCAACGTCGACGGGGCGGATACGACGCCGGAGGAGCTGGCAGCTCTCTTCGCTCCCTATGGCACGGTCATGAGCTGCGCCGTCATGAAACAGTTCGCCTTCGTGCACATGCGCGAGAACGCAGGCGCGCTGCGCGCCATCGAGGCCCTGCACGGCCACGAGCTGCGGCCGGGGCGCGCGCTTGTGGTGGAGATGTCGCGCCCAAGGCCTCTGAACACTTGGAAAATTTTCGTGGGCAATGTCTCGGCTGCATGCACGAGCCAGGAATTGCGCAGCCTCTTCGAGCGCCGCGGACGCGTCATCGAGTGTGACGTGGTGAAAGGTAACGCGGGGGCGCGCACGGGGCGGGGGCGCGCTTGGGGCACTCTGCCTGCTAGCCACGCCCCTTGCCCGAGGGTCGGTCACTGAGCGGTTGGGAAGGGTGGGGATGTGCGCGGGAGCGAGCCGGAGGTGTTGGGGGCGCGCTGGGTAGAGCCGCCCCCTCCCCGCGGTCCAAGCACCTTTCACCTTGCGGGAGGAAGCGGCGTTGGGTGGGTGCGGCGGCCACTGTGAGCCGAGCCTTAGGACCAGGGACGCGCCAGATTTGCGAGTGTACCGGGGGCGCGCCTTCTCCTGGTCTCCTGGGCCCGGCACCGAGCGGAAATTGGGAAGTGACGGCACAAGCCGGATCGTGGAGCGGGCTTCCCCACAAGATTTCACTACTTCCCCACTTACTCTCCAGACGTCGGTCAGAGCAAGGGGAGAGGGAAAAGGTGGGGGCTGACCTCCTAAGGCCGCCCTCGTGTTCTCTCCCGATGAATACTCGAGTGGAAGGTAACGGGGCCCTTGGTCGTTTCTCGGGCTGGGATCTTTTAGTATTTGTCTGGCCTGGGTCTACTTGTGGATACAAGAGGGACGGACCCCTTCCGAACCACTCTGGCCTTTTGGTATTTGATGGGTTACACGTGGTAGCTCTGCTTTTCAACTCCTTCATACGTGTTTTTAATCTATCAACTGAAAACCCGGACCTTTGTCATGCGAAGGGTGGCCTGTTTTATGAAGGTCTTCTGGGTAGACTTCATGACAAACCAGTGCTCCAGGGTAGTGTCATTCTTTTACAAGTTTGGTGACTTTGCAAGGGAGCGTACTGTGGCTGAGAAGGGCATGGGCAGAGGCGTTTGAAAAATTTTCATTAAATATTGGCTAAACATGATTTTTTAGTAGTCGTCATTGTTTGCATACAGTACTTTTAATTTCCAGGGCAGATCCTTAGTTTTCCTTTTTTTTTTTGAGAAAAATGTGTCAGCATTTTTTTTTTTTTTTTTTTTTTTAGTTGGAGTTCTTGTTCCTTAAGCTCTTACTCTTTTATACTGACAAGATTAGACGGGACAGCCCTTATGTGGACATTTGGCGATCTACTTGGGACTAGATGAAAGTTTACTTTGCCCTGTCATCTTTCAAGGATGCGACCTGAGAGTATCTGGGAGTGTGTCCTGTACCTGCTTTTGTATCAAACTTGCTCATGCTGTGTGAGGAGTTTTGAAGGCAGGAAATAAATATGGGTGCAGGTACCTGTTCATTCTCACCAAAGGTATTTCATTTGTTGTCCTCAAAAAGCGTATCTTTTGACCCATTTCTTGTTTTTTCTATGTGGGGGATCTGGGCTATAGTGCCCATTATTGGGCACTAGTCCTTGTTCTACATTAATCCTATGTTGTATTTTCCTCAACTCAGGTTGTGCAAATCCATGATTACTCTGAATTAGGCTTCCCTGTTGGGTGCTCTGAGGCAGGCTGTATGGTGCATGAAAAGAAAGCAAGGTTTTAAAGTTAGGAATATAATAGAAGACACTGGCTCTGGCTTTGTAATAACTTACTTCTTAAGCTGGCAGTGGGTGTTTGATTGAGTCTCCTGGTGTTGGTTGTCAGGTGTTTGATTTTTGGTGTGGGGGATCAAACTAGAACCTTGTACATAATGAGCAAGCATTCTACCTCTGAGCTCCACCCTTAGCCCTGTCAGGTTTTTGAAAAGCAAAGAAGTTTGGTAGTGCACAGGATAACCAACTCTGTTTAATTTCACTGGAAGAAAAAACATAGTTGCGTGGCTACTGCAAGAGCTTAGATATGATTTGTAGAACAAAAATCTCCATAGCAACAGTGGTAACCACTTTCCCCTGCTACATCCTATTGGGTATTGAAAGATGAACAGTTTCAGGAACCACTCACAGATTTGAGAGGTCTGAAAGTCAGAGAAGGAAAATAGCATTTTTTTGGTGGGTAGTCATTCTGTACAGAGCTCTGTAGTTTCAGTTTAAATATTTTTATAGTCTCAGCATGGAAAAAATTCATTTTTCTTGATTAGCTTTGGTCCTGGAGGAATTTTGATGGCACCAGACCATTTGGAGATCTTTGCAAAACGTTTCTTTCTGGGTTAATGCAGTGATTTCCTTCAGAAGTTTCCCTGAACTGGCTTTCTAGGCAAGGATTTCCCTGGAGTTCCTCAGATCTCTGGTTCTTCTTCATTGTCCAGTGAGTAGTACGGTTTTTAGCCTTCTTTGACAGGGCTAGTTCTGAAGAGCTTGCCTGGATATAATTGAGTCAGCTAGGCAACTTAGTCACAATTCCAACATCAGGTTTAGAAACTTTTGATACAATTTGGTTATAATTTTATTATGTTCCCTTGCCCCATCAGTTATATAACTCATCTGAATGGTCAGTTGATTAGTATATGTGAAATTTTTTTTTTTTTTTAGAAAAATAAAAGCACAAAAACATATTAACACAGACACAAATTAGCATAAAAAATAGTACAATCAAAACTGATCTACAGACAAGGTGACATGGGCTCAACAGTGGTTGTTGCTTTACCTATTGACATCTTCGAAGTGTATATATATATATATATATATGAACCCAGATACAGACATGCAAAATTGGTCAGACAATTAATCCTCACAACAACAGAAAAACACAAAAAACAAAAAACCAAAGCCAAAAAAAAAAACCACCAATAGTTGCTGCTTTGCATATTGATATCTTCGAAGTGTGTGTTCAGGGTAACACATACAGACATACAAGATTGATCAAATTTAAGTGATATCATACAATAGTAGAACCATGTTAGCCCTCCTGCATATATGTATATTCATATATACATACATACATTTTTGTCTCTTTTCTCCTTTCCCTCGTCCCATCTGTTCTTTGTTTTTGAACAGATTTCTTTCATGTCTCTTAGTTTATATTTCCACCCTCA